>PKMM01030066.1:69602-82239 GCA_002933915.1 Eutrema heterophyllum
GATTTACAACGGATTTACAACGGATTTACGATGTAAATTCGATGTAAATTTGTTAGGTAAATCAATAAAAAAACGTGTGCTACCAAACTAGAAACTATCGATGTTAACTCGATGTAATATAAACCGTTGTAAATTCGATGTAAAATTACATCGAATTTACAACGTAAATGCGAGAGTCATATTCGTCGTAAAATCGATGTAATTTTTCCATCGATTTTACGACGATTTATCATGTCGTCGTATAACCGTCGTAATATAGTCGTAAAAGTACGACGATTATACGACGACATATATTTACGAGGAAGTTACATCGAACACATATTTCGTCGTAAAAGCGTCGTAAACTCGATGTAATGTTACATCGATTTAAATCCGTCGTAAAATTTCGTTGGAAATAGGCAGTTTTCTTGTAGTGTCGGTATTGTTGCTGGGCTTCAACTCCGGGCATAACTTGTTTGGGCGGCAGACAGACATGTCTGTGCTAAATCTGATGTATCTTTTGAACCACAGCTCCAAAAGACATGAAATCACCTCCATATGACAGCTAACTCAATTATCTAGAACTTCTATGAAGACCTCAGAAGCTAATTCGGATTGCAGATCCTTATTTCGGGCAGACCTTTCAGACCCATCAGGTGAGCTCGGCTGGTTTGGGTGAGATACCGATGGCACGGGTCGGTATTGTGATCGGAGCTAAGGATTTTTTTCCCCTGTTTGCATACCGAGCATCTACACCGAGTTGTGGACTCGGTGTAATGCCCTGAGGTGGCTACGCCGAGTGACAATACCGAGCAGTGGACTCGGTATTGAAGAAACCATCTTGGCCATGCGGACATAACTCCAGTAAATCTGTCATATCGCCCAAACCACACGTCGAAATGGCTTGATTCAAACTCCAGTAGAAAGATAACTCATCCCTCTAAAACTTTCATGAACACTTCCGAAGCTAAGTCATATCGGAAAGCCTTCGTTCTGCAGATTCTTTTGGATGGTTCAGATGACCCTTGTATTCTACTTTGGTCCATTTCTCCAAATATACCCAAATTGCCTCCAAAAACCTAGAAAATACTCCAAAACATGCCAGAACTCACTAGGACCTACTGCAAATGTCCTAAACTCTAAATGAGACCTAAATGCAAGACAAAACCATGATTATGCATGCAAATGACGCGAAACTCTAAGTAAAATGTATGCTAGAACATGTAAAATATGAAGATATCAATTCCCCCAAACTTACTCTTTTGCTTGTCCTCAAGCAAACAAACTAGAATAAGGTGAGAGAGAGGTTTGAAAGTGGGAATTAATGTCCGAGAATACCAACAAAAGAATTCAAATCAATGCCCTTGAGAGTAGTTATATGATGCACAAACAACCTCTACTTCAAAAGATTTAGCCATACTCTTCGCTACACGATTTAGGTCTAAGCCTTAGCATCCACAAACATTCCTATCATCCAACTCTTTAACATTCATTAAGTGCGAATGGTGAATCATGCTTATTCAAATCAAGTGAACTCATTTGGCTAAGGGAGAGGTCTTGAGATAAAAGTGATCTCAAACAATGTGGGTATTCAAATGCAAAGGATCTCTCATGAAAGGATGAACTTTGGCAAAATGCTAAGAGTAAGGAACAACCGATGCATACAAGGATGACTTCGATCTACCCAAATGCCCCAATATGACATCCACTCCTATTTCTAAGCACATCAAGTTCAATCCTAAGCTACCCTTTTCTCAAGGCCATTTGCCTTCATAAACCACATTATTTCACCACTTTTCTTCCTTTCAAACACTTGGGGGATTCTTTTCTTCGCCTTATGAGTAGATGGTTTGGCTTTCACAAATTATTTTCTTTAGCTCTTCTTTTGCTTTCTCTAGTCTCTTTCATTTCTTTTCTAGCTTGAGCCATTTTTGGCTTCTTTTCTTTCTTTTCAAAGCTAGAGACTATTTTCTTATCACTTAGAGCTAAACCAACTTTCTTTTGCCAACCATCTCAATCAATTGCTTATCCCCATCTTTTCCTCCCTATCTCTTTCCATTTCTTTACACTCTCTCTTCTTCCAATCAATCACCCAAAAGCCCAACCTATCTACCCTAGCCTATGTCTAACTCATTGATGTGTGAGCTAGTTCTACAAGGAAGCTTCTCCTTGTTCCAAACTCAACACTTTTTACTAAGTTCATTCGGAAATAGGCCTCACGACACACACTAGTAATGAAGGCTTGAAAGAAGGTTAAGGCTAAGGTGAGGTGAACCATTCCAAAGGTGGGAAATGGCTATTTGAGCTAACAAGAGAGCGGTAAAAAGGGAGAAGATTGCTCAAATATGTATATGGTATCCATGAGCTCAACTTTTCAATGCCTAATCATGATAATTTCAAGTCAAGATTAAGGTTCAATAAATAGAGTTGTGATCAAATCAAAGCATGCTTCAACCAAGACATAAACATTCAAAACGCGAGATCAAAGTATGGATCATCCTTAACAAAGTGATCGCTCAAGTGCATCAAAGAACTCCTAACGAGGGCATTAAATCAAGCTCTTAAGTTTATATTCTACATGGACATTTCTCCCAATGCAAGTGAATGCAACCCTATATGCTAATGCATCTATACTCAATCCTACACATGCAATGCAACTAAATGATTAATTTTTCAAAATTTTTCAGAATTATTGAAAATGCATGATGTGCATGAGACTCAAGATGCAAAATTCAAAATGAGAACACCAAAAACAATGTTAGATAACACACAAACCCTCCCCCAAACTTAAATTACACAGTCCCTTGTGTAATAAAAGCTTAAGAAAGAGCTAAACAATGCATGAAAGAAAGAAAAAAAAAACATGATTCTCAATGTTATGTACAAAGTTTAGAGTGTAACTTTGGAAGTTTGAAGATGACGAGAGGGATCGAAGGATCAAGAGAAGTTATACTCATCACGTGGGTTCCTCACATCTTTCCTTGAAGCTCATGACCACTAGACCACCAAGAAACCTTGCACCCACTCAACAAAAAGATCAAAAACGCCCGCGAAACACAAAATTTAAACTAAAAGGCAAAGATAATATTTACAATGATAAACATGGGAATGTCTCCCAAGTGCACTTTGTTTAAAGTCACTAAGTTTGACTTGGGTTACCCTTTTAGGCGGGTGCTAGAGGAGTGTGAGCCTTCCATGGTGGGTCCTTGAGTTCAAACTTGAGGACCTTGCTCATGACCTCTTGTAGACCGCCTTGCCCCCTTTCTTTAAGCTCCGGTGTGAGGATTGCTTTGACCGAGGCAAAGGGCTTGGACCGTCCCTCACACTTGATTTTGTATTCAATCACCCCGTTTTCATGTTTCCAAGGGGTGAGAGTCATGGTGGAAGGTTGGCTTAGCTCGGACTTGGGCTCATCAAACTTGCTTGGTCCGTCTTTCCCCTTGGCCTTGGTCCTTGTTCTCTTCTTTGCAACCTTGTTACTTTCAACCTCATTTTCCATCGTTGTGTGGAAGAGGGAAGCTAAGCAATCACCATCCAATGCATGGGCTTCTTCACCATTACCATAACCAAAAGCTCTTTCTCCACAAGATCCCTTCTTCTCAAAACTAGCCTTTGGGGGTGAAACCACATCCATTGTTGCACAACTACCCACATGCTCAACTCTTGGAGCTTCAACCTCATCATCCTTGTAAACCATCACCTCTTTAGCATCGACCTTAGAACCGTAGAGAAGGTTAGAGATCTCATCAATTGCTTTTTCATGCTCATCAATTGTCATCAATACCACGACTTGTTCCTCAACCTTCTCCTTGCTAGCAACCATCGATTCTTTATATTGAGAGCCGTGAAGGACTTCCTCAATCTCTATTAGAGACTCCTCATTCTCATCAATCAAATGCTCCTCCACTTGGCTCTCATTAATTTTTCCTTCGAGATCCTCCATGGGTTTACTAGGAAGGGAACATCCTTGAGCATTTTGATGGTCTAAATGCATGATCCTAGAAGATATGGCTTCAACCTTTCGGTGTAGATCGTCATAAGAGCAATCAACCTTTTTATGAATCTCGGCCACCATCTTATTCAACTCGTTTGCTCTATTAGCTTGCCCGGTTAGGAGTTGTTGAAGCATGCCCTTCATTTCAAGGTTTTGTTGTGTACCCAAATCCACATTATCCTCTTCAAACCGTGTAGTGTCATCAAAATCTCCATCAAAGTGAGCTGATTTTAGAAAGGCATTGATGAGCTTGTCTATCAATGTGGATTGCTTGTCCACTCTTTCGTTTAGAGCCTTAATTTCCTTGCTTCTCCTTTGCGCCTCACTAGCACTCATGGTCCTTGTAACCCGAGCATAATCATCACCATAGTTCTCTTCGCTTTGGGTCAAGTTCTCCACAAGTAGCTCGCCTTGATCCATAGTGAGGTTTATAAAACGCCCTTTGCTAGCCATATTCAAGTTCAATTTGTGCTCTTTATCAACCCCCCCATAGAAGATGCTAAGAATGGATTCTTTCTTGAACCCATGATGGGGACAATCTCGAGTGTATCCTTTAAGTCTTCCCCACGCCTCATGAAAGGTCTCATGAATGCCTTGTTTGAAGTTCATGATATCCTTCCTAGTTTGGATCGTTCTTTGGGTGGGATAGAACTTGTTAAGGAAGATCTCTTTGCAATCATCCCAAGACTTGACCAAGTGGGAAGGTAATGCTCTCTCCCATCGGTTTGCCTTTTCTCCAAGAGAAAACGGAAACAAGATGAGCTTGATACACTCATGGGGCACTCCTTTAATCCTAATTATGTCACACAATCTCTCAAAGGAGTCCAAATGATCATAAGGATTCTCCACTTCCGTCCCCAAGAACCTAGACTCTTGAATCAACCTAACCAAGCTTGCTTTGATCTCATAGGCCTTAGCTTCGATTGGAGGAGGGTGGATCCCATATCTCGATCCACGACAACAAGGAGTGTCAAAGCTTCCAACCGTTGGCTTGTCCTTTGTAGCTTGGGTCGGAGTTGATGCTAATTCTTGAGATTGTGGCATTTCTTGAGGTTTTGGGGCTTGAAGAGTGCTTCTTTGGTCGTCCATCTCTTGCGGTTGTAGATCTTCAAGAATGTCTTTTTAATTGACCACCTTAAACACCTCAATCGATCTTGTCTTCCCATATCTCTTCTTTTGATTATGGTACATTTGAAAACACAATAGAACTAAGGAAGACAAGTTAGTAACAATAAATAAAAGAAAATTCATCATGTCAACAAGATGCATGCACTTAGCTATATGCATTAACATAGTGTAAACAAAATCTAAATCCTAATGGTTATTGCTATTGCCTCCCCGGCAACGGCGCCAAATTGATAATGGATATTTAGTATCTAATACCAATTACCCAAATTCTATCGTTGTAGCACTTGGGGATCAATCCAAGGGAGGCAAAAAGAACAACACACTAAGAATGCAAGAAATCGCTTAAGCTAAACAAACCAAAGAGATTTTTGTTTTAGTCTAGCAACCTAATGTAATTGAAAGCAAATAAACAAAAGGCAAGCACTAAACAAGATTAACAATGATTAAAAGAAAATCTTTGGGCAAGGCAATTGACTTGGGGGAATCTAAGCTAATCAATGATGTCCATTTAGTAATACAAGTATATTTCCTTAAGCCTAGAACAATTATCAAGATTAATGTAATCTCTTAACACTAATCACTTTGCTAATTACCAAATCAAGAACAAATTCTCATTTGTGAAAATGTTAATTAGCAAGCATTAAATTCAAGTTCTATTAGCTAATAATCACCTTAGATAATCACTCTCATGAGCTAAGTATGAAAATCCTCTTATTTAATTCATTGGGGCATTTCATCAAACACCTTGTGTGCATGAAATGCCCTTAGTTCTAGATCAACTTTCTCAAGCCTAATCTAGCATTAAAACCATCAAATAAGAGAGGGAACAATATAATTAAGACCTAGACATCAAGAATTAACCAAGAAACCCCCTAATCTACCAAGCCCAAATGATCCAAAAAGGTTCTACTCACTAATCTTCATGAACCCAACAAATCCCATGAGAAAGATGATGGATTCCATGATTAATGAATAGAAAGATGAAAAATTAAAAAGATTAAACTTAAACTTGCAATTAAATTCAAGATCAATCATACAAAATCATCCAAAATCCTCTAAGAAACCAACGACCACGTTTTTGTGCCAAGAAAAGGAGAGAAAATATAGGTTAGCCCATGAAAATTAGGTTTTTGGACTATTTAAAGGAAGGTGGGCGAACCGGGTCAACCCGGAACAAACCGGGTATTGACCCAGTTGAAATGGGTCAAATCTGGTCTTGAGTGGCCAATACCGAGTCCACTTCTCGGTATTGTTGCTGGGCTTCAACTCCGGGCATAACTCGTTTGGGCGGTAGACAGACATGTCTGTGCTAAATCTGATGTATCTTTTGAACAACAGCTCCAAAAGATGTGAAACCACCTCCCGATGACAGCTAACTAAATTATCTAGAACTTCTATGAAGACCTCAGAAGATAATTCGGATTGGAGACCCTTCGTTCGGGCAGATTTTTCAGACCCATCGGGTGAGCTCGGCTGGTTTGGGTGAGATACCGATGGCACGGGTCGGTATTGTGATCGGAGCTAAGGATTTTTTGCTCCTGTTTGCATACCGACCATCTACACCGAGCTGTGGACTCGGTGTAATGCCCTGAGGTTGCTACGCCGAGTGACAATACCTAGCAGTGGACTCGGTATTGAAGAAACCATCTTGGCCATGCGGACATAACTCCAGTAAATCTGTCATATCTCCCAAACCACACGTCCAAATGGCTTGATTCAAAATCCAGTAGAAAGATAACTCATCCCTCTAAAACTTTCATGAACACCTCCGAAGCTAAGTCAGATCGAAAAGCCTTCGTTCTGCAGGTTATTTTGGATGGTTCAGATGACCCTTGTATTCTACTTTGGTCCATTTCTCCAAATATACCCAAATTGCCTCCAAAAACCTAGAAAATACTCTAAAACATGCAAGAACTCACTAGGACCTACTGCAAATGTCCTAAACTCTAAATGAGACCTAAATGCAAGACAAAACCATGATTATGCATGCAAATGACACGAAACTCTAAGTAAAATGTATGGTAGAACATGTAAAATATGAAGATATCACCAAGCGGAAACTACTAACAAGGTCATTTGCTCTTACAATGATCTTAATAGCAAGTTTGAGGCATTGAGCTCAAAGGTGAAACAAATGGAGCAAAGGAGTGCCGCCCCTTCCTCACATCATCCTCAAAGCTCTTTAACCGGAAAGGCAATACAAACCTCTAAGGAATTTTGCAATACCTTTTCCTCTCTTGACGAGCACGAACACATAATTGAGGAGTTCCTCGGGCTATTCACTAGTCCTTTTTCATCTAGAGAGCTCTCTGATATAGCTCAAATTAAAACCCTAAAGTACTAAAGCTTTGTCGATTGTAATACTTAGGGATCGAATCCACAGAGACTCAGGGAAACACACAATAGATTATTTAGATCAGAATTAAGCTAAACCAACAATGTAATTGAAAGCAGATGCGTAAATTAAACGAGTTGTAAAACGATTGGAAAGAAGCTAGGCTCAGGGTATTTCTCAGAAATTCAATGAATGTAGATAACTAACTAACAGGATTCAGATTTAGCGTGGTTCTTGAACTCAAATCACTAAAGTATAGCTAACCAACTCTCGTTGCGAAAACTATCTAAGTTTAAATCCTAGAATTCCAAATCTCTTTGCGAATCCTAAAGTCTAAACCAGCTTTTAGTTCAGGTTTGATTTGTTCACAAAACAACTAAACCAAATCTCTTTGCGAATAGTTATTTTGCTCACCCTAAGTTCTGTCAGGTAATTAATCGCACTCTCGTGCCTAACCAATTATCCTAAGATCTAAGTTCTAGATTCGTCAACCTAGAATTAGCTATGGGAACAACCTAAGGCAAAGAACTAATTCAGATGGTGAATCCTAATCAATCAATTAACCTAACATTCAGAGAAAACCCTTATGAGAACCCTGAACCTAACGAAGAATCTACTCAGACATGGAGATTGAAACAAGCAACATGATTGAATAGATCATCAAATCAAATAAATAAAAGAGAGTAAAACAAGAGTTCAGAATTGTCTCTCTCAGAAATCTTTCTCAGAACAAAAACTAAAATCAAGCTTAGCCAACAAAGGTGGCTGAAAAACCTAATTATAATGCTAAAACACATTTTGGGCTAAATTGTAAATAATAAAGTCTTCTGGGCACTTTTGCAATTCTTCAACTCTTCATAAAAGTCGCGACTTGTGTCTTGCTGCAGTTGGTATCGACCGATACTAGGTAGTGTCGATCGATACTTAGGCTCCATATCGGGTACTCAGCTACACAAGCTTCTGTTTTGCTCGAAAATGCTCCAAAAACCTCCAATATATCCAATTATGCTCCAAACGTGCTAAAACCTGTAAAAGACTCTAAAACACTACAAAATAGTAGAAAGAATCTATAAAACGGACCTATATCATGGGTTAAAAGGGGTAAAAACCATGATATATCACGCCCCCAGACTTACCCTTTGCTTGCCCTCAAGCAAATAGAAGACTAAACCAGAGAGAGAGGTTTGAAAACACGGAGACTCACCTGTTCATGAAACACTGCAATGACCCTTTTCCCAAGCACCCCAAATGTCACCTAACCAGTTCCAAGACTAACCACCATGTACTTCTCCTTAGGCATTCGCAGCTTCCCAGACTACACACATTATTTCGCAGCATTGTTCAATTAAACCCATCATCGCCAGTTTCATCGTTGTGATTAATACCAAGAACCTTCTAGATTCTTTCCCATACAATATCATGACAAGAAACCACAAAATTTCACACTTTTTGTATCACTTTCTCTCCCCTAGACTTATTTCTTATTATGTTCTCTCTTTTTTTTTTCTTTTTAGATCCGCATATACATATCAAGGTATGAGACGCGAGTATTGATGGTGTTTGCCACCGAATCCCCGGTCTTTCCCTCTCAATGTATCAAAGGGTGTAGGCGAATAATAGCATCATAGGAAAATCCTAGCCTCGCTTCCAACCTTTGTGTGATCATTCCTCACCAAGTAGAGTAATGGGATCGCTGGAAACATTCCTAACCCTCTACTCAGAAGAAAATCATTTCATATTTTTATGCTCTTATTTATTAACTTATAATAGGGGAGAGAGATACTATCACTTTTAAACACATGGGTTCCTTTGTCAGATATGAATGAGGAAACGAGCTCTGTGAATACTAACCACATCGATGAAGTGCAAAAATTTGGCTCAGGCTTTAAGAAAACTCTGTTGGAAACATGTGTGTCTTCTAGTTAACTGGTCAGCCTTTGGATTTTTCATTAGTCGATTTGTAACTGATTCCGTAATAGTGGACACTAAGAAGCAAAGTCAGAACAAAAGAGTCAAGAACAAGATCATAATCTCCAACAAATTTTGACTCAATAAAACAAATTTGACACTAAAAACGACTAACTCTAAGAAAAACAAACACAATGTCAGCGACTACCTCCCCCAGACTTAAACAACACTGTCCCCAGTGTTATCAAACCTGAGTTTGGTGAAAGAAATCAAAAGAGTTGAGTGGATGGATGAAAATCGAAGGAGGCTTACCTGTGGCGGGTATCGACCGATACCATGGTGGTATCGATCGATACAAGGGAAAATTGGTTGATGCTAATTTGACATCGATCGATATGTTGCTCACGGTCCCTTGAGAAATACCCAGCTCCTTTTGCGTGTGGATGGTGTCGATCGATACCGTGTGGTTGTCGATCGATACTCCTCTTCTGAATCTGCTGCATGTGAAACACAAGACACAACACCAAAAATAAAACCCAAAAATAAAAATAAAAACAGACTCACCAGTGGGTTGCCTCCCACCAAGCGCTTGTTTAACGTCAGTAGCTTGACTTTGCTAAGGTGATTAGTTGGAGCGAGGTTGAGAACTCACTCCCATGTAAGCTCCACAGGTAGACACCTCCAGATTCAGAGTTCTGCTCAGCATGCTCTCTATAACCTCCTTTCCTTTCTCTTTCAGCTCTAGAGTAAGAATAACTCTAGCCTTGGCGAATGGTCTCGAGGCTCCTTTGTGCTTCACCTTGTACTCGATCGAGTCTCCATCACACTTCTGAGGGATCAAGGTGACTTGGGCAGCACTTTTGACTTTCTTGCTCTTCGCTTTCTTCTTTGTTGCTTTAGCCTTCTTAGCAACCTTCTTGGTGATGCTGGGAGGTTCATCCGAAACGGTCGCGGCCTTCGGCTCATCGTAAGGATCATCCAGCAGATCGATCATCAGTGTCTCGCCGGCAGCAGTGGTGATACACGAGACATGTCTGGGTGTTCTTCTAGAAGGGATGGCGTCATAGTAGACCTCGTCGTCAATGTAAGAGAAAGAGATTCACTTGTTCGGTGTGTCCATGATCGCGCCAGCAGTAGCCATAAACGGTCTTCCCAAAATCAAAGGGACCTTAGATCCTTCGCTCATCTCCACAACCTGAAAATTAGTAGGAACCAGACAATCTCCTACTTCGACAGGCAAATCGAGGATCGTTGATATACTCATACTTTACATGTTCTAGCATGCATTTATGTTAGTGTTTTTGGTCCCATGCATGTATTTCCCATAGATTTCTTAGTGTTTTGGTCTAAATTAGAGTACTAGGTATTTTCATTAGGTCCTAGTGATTCTTGCATGCATTTGGAGCGTTTCTAGGTATTTTGGAGATATTTGGAGCAATGAAGCAAAGTAGGAAGCAAGGGCATCCGAACCGTCCAAAAGAACCTGCCAAACGAAGGCCCTATGATCTGATTTAGCTTCGGATCTGTTCATGAAAGTTGTAGAGGGATGAGTTATTGTGTTACTGGATTTTGAATCAAGTCATTCGGACATGTTTTGCGGAAGATATGCCCTATTTACCGAAGCTATATCCGACTGGCCGCGAAGATGTCGAACAATACCGACCAGCATTGGGTCGGTACCATGGGTCGGTATTGCTCCAGAGACTTATACCGATCAGAAGCACTTCTCAACACCGACCCAGATCTGCTCGGCATGAAGGATCAGGAAGATTTGTACCGACCCATTCTGGGTCGGCACAAACCAAGCGGCACAAACACGGCAGTGCAGACCAACCTATTTGTATCGGCAAAAAGAAGTGGATACAGTCCGATTTAGCCTCGACTGACTTCATGGAAGTTGTCTAGAGATGAGTTAGCTTGCCAGAGCAGTTGGAATGAGAGCATTTGGATAAGCGGTTCAAGAGATATCGCGAGCTTACCGAAGGTGTATCCATCTGGCCGCGAGACCAACGCCGACCAGCATTGGATCGACACAAGAAAAGATTAGTACCGACCTGTTCTGGACCGGTACTAACTGGTCGGTACAAAGGCAAAGATTAGTACCGACCTGTCCTAGCTCGGTACACTTGGTCGGTACAAATCCACTTCCAAATCCGTTTATGAAGCCAGCCGAAGTGTCTTGAAGATCCGGCAGAACGAAGGGGTTACGGTCAGATTCAGCGTCCATGATCTTCATGAAAGATGTATCCAGATGAGTTATCTGTCTAATTAAAGTGGTTTTAGGTCATTCGGACATGTATCCCATAAGATATCGCGATTTTACCAAAGATATGTCTGTCTGGCCGCGAGACCAACACCGACCAGCATTGGATCGACACAAGAAAGACTAGTACCGACCTGTTCTGGACCGGTACTAACTGGTCGGTACAAAGGCAAAGATTAGTACCGACCTGTCCTAGCTCGGTACACTTGGTCGGTACAAAGCAACTTCCTAATCCGTCCTCGTGAAGCCAGCCAAAGTGACTCAAAGCTCAGGCCGAATGACGAACTTACAATCGGATTTAGCTTGGGAAGTCTTCATAGAAGTTATAGCTGATTGAGTTAGCTGACTTCTGGAAGTTTTTTCATGTCATTCTGATCCGTGGTTAGAAAGATACATCATATTTATCAGAGACATGTCTGTCTGGCGTCCAAACGAGTGCTGCTCCCAATACGACTTCTGAAAGATCAACCCAGACGAAGGGTTTCCAATCCGATTAAGCTTCTACGTTCTTCATGAAAGTCGAAGATATGTGAGTTAGCTGTCGCCTGGAGGTGGTTGCAGGTCATTTGGACAAGTGGTTCACAAGATATGGCGATTTTACCAAGTGTATGTAGACCAGTACCGACCCGTCCCCATCCGGCACAACTCGAGCGGCACAAACACAGCTTTTTGTACCGACCCAGTCTCGGTCGGTACTACAGCTCGGCACTAACTCAGCGATCACACCGATCGACTTCACCCGGATAAGTCTCACACAACATGCAACTTCAAGATCAGTACCGACCCGTCCTGGTGCGGTACAAGCTGCTCGGTGCTGAGGCAGAGACCAATACCGACCCAGCTCCACTTCCAATACCGATCCAAGACCACTCGGCGTGAACTCCTCCAAGCGGCAACACCAATAAGCTCACGACCAAAAGACTTGTACCGACCTACTTGTACCGACCCAGGACTGGTCGGTACAGAGCCCTTATGTGCCTCAAAACCAGATTTGACCGGGTCAATACCCGGTTTGTTCCGGGTTGACCCG
>PKMM01030066.1:83462-94127 GCA_002933915.1 Eutrema heterophyllum
GATTCAGATTTAGCGCGGTTCTTGAACTCAAATCACTAAAGTATAGCTAACCAACTCTCGTTGCGAAAACTATCTAAGTCTAAATCCTAGAATTCCAAATCTCTTTGCGAATCCTAAAGTCTAAACCAGCTTTTAGTTCAGGTTTGATTTGTTCACAAAACAACTAAACCAAATCTCTTTGCGAATAGTTATTTTGCTCAACCTAGGTTCTGTCAGGTAATTAATCGCACTCTCGTGCCTAACCAATTATCCTAAGATCTAAGTTCTAGGTTCGTCAACCTAGAATTAGCTATGGGAACAACCTAAGGCGAAGAACTAATTCAGATGGTGAATCCTAATCAATCAATTAACCTAACATTAAGAGAAAACCCTTATGAGAACCCTGAACCTAATGGAGAATCTACTCAGACATGGAGATTGAAACAAGCAACATGATTGAATAGATCATCAAATCAAATAAATAAAATAGAGTAAAACAAGAGTTCAGAATTGTCTCTCTCAGAACAAAAACTAAAATCAAGCTTAGCCAACAAAGGTGGCTGAAAAACCTAATTATAATGCTAAAACACGTTTTGGGCTAAATTGTAAATAATAAAGTTTTCTGGGCACTTTTGCAATTCTTCAACTCTTCATAAAAGTCGCGACTTGTGTCTTGCTGCAGCTGGTATCGACCGATACTAGGCAGTGTCGATCGATACTTAGGCTCCAGATCGGGTACTCAGCTACACAAGCTTCTGTTTTGCTCCAAAATGCTCCAAAAACCTCCAATATATCCAATTATACTCCAAAACTGCTAAAACCTGTAAAAGACTCTAAAACACTACAAAATAGTAGAAAGACTCTATAAAACAGACCTATATCATGGGTTAAAAGGGGTAAAAACCATGATATATCACTCTCCTCAAATCTCAATGAGGACATTGCGCAACAAGGTGGGGAGGTGACCCTTGGGAGTGAGAATGATATGATGTTGGTTGAAGAAAAGAGTAACAAGGTTGAGAAGTCCATCAAGGACGTGGTTAAGAGGAAAAACGTGGAGACCCTTGTTTTGGCCAAGAAAGAGACCTCTTGCAATGGACCTCCTCCATATGAGCCTCCACTCCCATTTCCCGGATGTTTCCTCACTAAGGCACAAAAGAAAGTGCCTTCAAGCACAACAAGGATCGAGCCTAAGACTCTCCCAAAGCTTGGAAACCCCAGGAATTTCTCCATATCTTGCACCCTTGGAAGCTTGGAGATTGATGATGCTTTGTGTGACTCGGGCTCAACCGTAAATGTCATGCCCTTGGAAATGGCAAAAAGACTCGGGATAGATAGTTTGAATGATTACCCCTCCACTATCACATTTGGAGACTCTTCCACAAAGATACCTCTTGGCTTGGTTAAAGACTTCCCTCTCAAGATTGGAGAATGCCTTGTACCAACGGACTTCGTTGTAATGGAGATGGCACAAAACAAAAAGCTCCCTCTACTTCTCGGGACTCCATTCCTCAACACAACCGGTGCAAGCTTGGACTTCATAAACAAGAGGGTGGTTCTTAAGAACGTGGATGACAAGAAGTTTTACACAATGATGCCTTCTTCCACCACTATTTGTGGCACTATTATTTGTGGGGACAATGAAGCCCAAGCCCGAAAGGTTGAGTATGTGGGCGTTTGTGCGATGGTGAGTTATGGAAAGGTCGAAGAAGCCCTTGCTTTGGATGGATATTGCTTGAGATCCCTCTTTCACACCACGACAAAGAATGAGGTTGAAAGTGGTAAGGTTGCTAAGAAGAGGACAAAGACTAGGTCCGAGGAGAGGAAACCAAGCATGCTCAATGGGATTGGACCCTTGCTAGACCAACCTACCACCTTGACTCTCATCCCATGGAAACATGAAGAAGGGATGATTGAGTACAAGATCAAGTATGAGGGACGGTCCAAGCCTTTCGCCATGGTCAAAGCGATCCTCACACCGGAGCTCAAAGAGAAAGGGCAAGCCGGTCTTGAACAAGTTATGAGCAAGGTTCTTCACCTCGTGCTCAAGGATCCACCATGGAGTGCTCATACTCCTCTCTCACCCGCCTAAAAAGGGTAACCAAAGTCAAACTTATTGACTTTAAATAAAGTGCACTTGGGAGACAATCTCATGTCTATCATTGTACATATTTCCTTGCTTTTAGTTTGATCTTGTGTTTCTTGGGATTTTTGATCTTTTGTTGAGTGGTTGCAAGGTCCTTTATGGTAGCAAGGTCATGGCAAGGCACATTGGTGTTGATGTCAAAGGCTCTCCATTATCTCCATTCCCCTAGTCTCACTCCTCCTTTGTAAGTAGCTATTTTCTCTTAAATCTTTGCATTTCATCTTTTGTTTTAGGTCTCTCTCTTGAACTTCTTTCACACCGGGATGTAGTGATTTAAGTTTGGGGGAGGGACCGGTATCTAACCATGCGTTTTGTGTTCTTATTTTGTATTTTGCATCTTGAGTCTCATGCATATCATGCATTTTCAATAATTTTGAAATTTTTTGAACTTTTGTGCATTTCATATCTAGGATTGAGTCTAGATGCATAGCATATAGGTATTGCATTCATATGCATTGGGAGCAATGACATGATTTTTCCTTGTAGAGTACAATTTTTAGAGCTTGATTCAATGCCCTCGTTGCTTGTTGTTTGATGCTTTTGATCTCGTGTTGAAATCAAGGATGAACCATATTTTCGATCTCGCGTTTCATTACTAGGGTCTTAGCTAAAGCAAGTTTTGATTTGATTCCAATCCTACTTAAGTGAAAACCATAATTTTGACAATGAAATTACCATGCTTGTGCATTGCATAGTGAATTCATGGTTACCTCATACATATTTGGGCTATCTAATCCACTTTGCCACTCTCTTGTTAGCTCAAATAGCCGATTCTCATCATTGGAACGGTTAACCACTCCCTTAACCCAGATGTCCTTGAAGCCAAAACTATTTGTGAGTGTTGTGAGGCCCTTTTCGAATCAACTAGACAACAAGTGTTGAGTTTAGAACGACAAGGAGAAGCTTCCGTGTAGAACTAGCTCGACATCAATGGGCTAGACATAGGTTAAGGCTAGATAGGATGGGAACTTGGGATAAGGAAAAGAAAAGAGAATGTGGAAATGGAGGAAAGATTTGGAGAAAAGGTATGGGATAAGCAAATGCTTGAAATGGTTGGCAAGAAAAAGATGTTGGAATAGCTCTACGTGATAAAGAAAAAAAAAATAGTCTATAGTCTTTGAAAGAAAGAAGAAAAGCCAAAAACGGCTAAGGTACTAGAAAAGAAATAAGAGAGACTAGAGAATGTAAAGAAGAGCTAAGTAAAGAAAAATGTTGAAAGCCAAGCCATTTGGTGAAGAAGGAAATTACCTAAGTGCTTAAGAGAAGAAGGAAAGGTGAAACGATATGAGTGGTGAAGGCAAATGGCCTTGTGAAAAGGGTAGTCTAGGAAGAATCTTCATTAGGGTTTAGAGATTAGGAGTTAAGATCGATATGGGGCATTGGGTAGGTGGAAGTCATCCTTGTATGCATCTATTGGGCTTTACTCTTAGCATTTTGCTATAGTTGATTCTTTTTGAGAGATCCCATTTGCTCGGAAACCGCTACTTGATTTGAGATCACCTTTATCTCAAAACCTTTACCCTAGCCAAATGGATTCTCTTGCCTTGCAGGAGCATGATTCACTTGAACCATAATGAATGTTAAAGGATTGGATGATATGAATGCTTGTGTAGGTTGATGCTTGAATTTAATTCGTGTAGGGAAGGATATGGCTAGCTCTTTTTGAGTAGACTTGTTTGATCGCATTTTAGAGCTAGCAACTTGGACATTGAGTGGAATTCTTTTTATGGTACTTGTGGATTTGAGCTCCCATTTTTAATCCTCTTTCTCTTCTTATTCTTATTTGCTTGAGTACCAAATGATTAAGTTTGAGGGAATTGATGTCTTCGTATTTTACATGTTCTAGCATGCATTTTACTTAGAGTTTTGTGTCATTTGCATGCATAATCATGGTTTTGTCTTGCATTTAGGTCTCATTTAGAGTTTAGGACGTTTGCATTAGGTCCTAGTGAGTTCTTGCATGTTTTAGAGTATTTTCTAGGTGATTGGAGGCAATTTGGAGAAATGGACCAAAGTAGAATGCAAGGGTCATCCGAACCATCTAAAATAACCTGCCAAACGAAGGCTCTCTGATCTGATTTAGCCTCGGAGGTGTTCATGAAAGTTGTAGAGGGATGAGTTAGATTTCTACCGGAGTTTGAATCAAGCCATTTGGACGTGTGGTTTGGGAGATATGACAGATTCACTGGAGGTGTGTCCACCTGGCCGAGATAGTTTCGATCTACACCGACACGTGCACTCGGTGTGACCAGTCGGTGTTAGGGCAGAAAGAAATGTGCTAAGAACCGGTCTATCACCCTGAACGGTGCACTCGGTGTGGAAGCAAGAAGAACACACCGACCCGTGCACTCGGTGTGACCATCCGGTGCTCCTTGCCTCTCTTTTGAAGAAGCTTTCCACATTGAACCGTTACATTGAGTGCACCGCTCCGGGTTGCTGTCATGACCCAAGATCCGACCGGGTCAATACCTGGTTTGTTCCGGGTTGACCCGGTAGCCCACTTTTTAGTATAAATACTTTCTAAACCTAATTTCATGGGGATGTCTTTTTCTCTTGCTAAAAACCTCCTTTTTAAGAGTTCTTGGATTTTGTAGGAGAGATCTTGATTTTATTTATGCAATTTAAGTTTTAGTTTTTTAATCTCTTCTAATCTTTCATCTTCCTATTCTCTAATCATGATTAACAACACCTCTTTCATGAGATTTGGTGTGTTCTTCATGATTAGTGAGTAATCTTTAGGATTTGAGGATTTGGTAGATTTAGGGTGATTCAATGGGTGATTAATGATGTTTAGGATTAGATTATTAGATGTCCCTTCTTGATTAGCAATTTTAATGCTTGTTTGTGCTTGAGAAAGCCAATCTTGATCATAAGACATTTCACACCCACAAGGTGTTCGATGAAATGCCTTGATGAACTTTTCAAGAGATATTCATTTCTAGCCTATGAGAATAGTTGTCTAGAGTGTTTATTTTGGTGGATCATGAATGTTAAAACTTAATGCTTGCTAATTAGTGATTCAAAAATGAGAATTTGATCTTGGATTAGTAATTAGCAAAGTAATTAATGCATTGAGAGAGGATTAGTTAAGATTAATGATCTTTGCCTAGGGATTAGTCTTCTTTGAGTATTGGACATCATTAATTAGCTATGGGATCACCTTAAATCAATTGCCTTATCCTTGAATTCGCCTTTCATTATCGTTTTCACATCGTCTAGCATCTTTAGCTCTTGTTTCTTTTCTTAATTAAGTTAGATCATTAGCATAATCACCAAACCTCATCTTATTAGCTTAACTTAAGAACTTATATGCATTCTTGGTGCATTGAATCAAACCCATTGGATTGATACCTCATGTACTACATCGTATATTGAGTAATTGATCTCAAAGACCCAAAAAGTCTACTATCAATTTGGCGCCATTGCCGATTGGGTTTTGATTCAACATTAAGATTTTATATCTTCTTGAGATTAAGCCTTTTCTTTCACTTTCTTTGTTACTAATCTCTCTTTCTAGTTCCCTCTTATCTTTGTAGGTGCATGATGATAACACCATATTTTACTTGTTTTAGGGCTTCATTTTCATATGTTTTGATCTCACATTGTATAGTTTTGAGATGTTTTCATGCATTTAGGGTCCAAATTGAGTCTCATTGCATTTTAGATGTCCTATGTTGTTTTGTGTCTTCTTTTTGTTATTTGTGTTAATTAGGGTGCTTAGGAGTGATTTGGAACAAAAGGGAGTGCATGGAACTTGAAGAAAATGGAGGATACGCTTTTTGGTGCAAAACAAGTGAAATGCCAAGGCAGAGCCAGTCCGAAGTACCTGAAAGATCGGATCATACGAAGACCTTGCACTCCGATTCAGTCTTGGAACACTGAATATGAATTGTAAGAAATTGAGTCATATGTCCAACGAAGGTTATTTCATCAAGTTCGAAGCCTTATTGCGGACGTTATCGTCATTTCACTGATCACATGTCCAGTCTGGCGAGCAAACGAAGAAGGTGGAGAAACAGGACCAGATCGATCGATCCAGACTTGGATCGATCGATCCCAAACAACTCACATTCCCCAGATCGACCTACACTTCCAGATCGTTCGATCTCATATTTTTTTGGGATCGATCGATCCCCTAATTTGACCATTTTCTGGGCCGAAACCGCCCAAAGTGCTCTAAAGATCGACTCAGAAGAAGGGTGTCCATTAGTATTTAGCTTCGGTGCTCTTCATAAAAGGTTTAGATAATTGAGTTAGCTTTCCAATGAAATTGGTTGCAAGTCATTCGGAGCAGTGGTTCGAGAGTTATGGCGGAGTTAGTGAAGACGTATCAAATCGAAAACCAGTCTTATGAAACAGTGCAAAAACGTCTTTTTCTCTACTTCACCTAATTTATCACTTTTAATAAATTAGGTGATAATTATTGGTATTTGGACCAGATCTATGTATCTTTTATCACTTTTAATAAAAACTATAGAGAAAAAACCTTGTTCTTCTCTTGAAGATTTGCAATCCTTTGAAGATCTAGAGAAGTTTTCTTGAATTTTCTTTCACTTTTCATATTATTTTGTTCATGGCTTTCATTTGTACGGTTTACTTTTGCGATTTAGTCATGTATGAGTAGTTCTATTAGGATTCTTGGGTAAGGTAGATTAGGGTGATTCTAGGTTTGTTCTTGATGTTTAAGAGCTAGATTACTTGAAATCCTTTCTCATTAAGTGTTCTTAATGCTAGATTAGCCTTGACAAAGTTGATCTAGAACCTAGGGAATCCCGTCACCCGAAAGGTGTTCTTAGGAGATTCTTGAACGAACTTATTGAGTGCTTTTCATATCTTAGCCAACGGAAAATTGATGTCTAGGGTGAATTGTGGTTAATTAGACTTGTGCTTATTGCTTGTTAGTCATAGAATTGCGAACGGAAGTTTATGACGNGTGTTCTAAGGCCTAAGGAGGTATTTAGTCGAATGTTTGAGCATCTTGAATAGATTAAAGGATCACCCGAGTCGTTAACTTTACCCGAGAATTCGTTTGTTTAAATTTGATATTAAACGTTCTCTTGTTTGCTTTGCTTCTCGTTTTATTAGAATTTATATTGTGTTCTGTCACTTGTTAAATTTCTGTACGTTTCACTTGTTCGATAAAAACCAACCCCAATTATCGCTTAGATTAGATAGCGTCTTGTATTCTTAGTGTGTCGTTCTTATTTCCATGTGGATTCGATCCCAAAGTGCTGCAATGATATGCCATTAGATTGAGGCATTGTGCACAGTGGGTAATTGTGCGGACCGTAAAAAGTCCAATATCACATGAACACAAGGTCTAGAGGCGGAGCAAATCTTGTTGAGCCTAGCGACAACATACACCTTCTCAACCGAGGCACTAGAGCAAGAAGAGAGAGAGAACGAGCTACTCACCTAACAAGGCTTGGTATGGCGAACATGCAAGAGCACCCACTTGATCCCAACCATGAGGAAGTTGCTCATGCTCAAGCACAAGGTGGTAATGGAAACCACCAAGGCCAAGAGGGCCACGTCCAACACCCAAACCCACACGGCAACAACCCCAACCCACCCGCCCAAAACGTTAGAGCTCCAATCCATCCTCAACGAGCTCAAGACGTGGTTGGAGCGGGTGATGCGGCCAACGCTCACGTCAACCGCCAAGGTATTCGAGCACCACCTATTGAGAATACCAACTTTGTGGTCAAAGCTAGCCTCCTCACCATGTTGCAAGGAAACAAGTTCCATGGCTTGCCGGTGGAAGACCCTTTAGACCACTTGGATCACTTTGATAGGGTTTGTGACCTTACCAAGACAAATGGGGTCTCCGAGGATGGATTCAAGCTAAGACTCTTCCCATTCTCTCTAGGTGACAAAGCGCACCAATGGGAAAAGAACCTTCCTCAAGGTTCCATCACCACTTGGGTCGAGTGTAAAAAGGCATTCTTAGCCAAGTTCTTCTCTCCTTCAAGAACGGCTAAGTTGAGGAATGCTATATCTAGCTTCACACAACGGGGGAACGAGTCCTTCAATGAAGCATGTGAGCGTTTTAGAAGCTACACCACCTAATGTTCACACCACGGTTTCTCGGACGCCTCACTTCTAAGCACACTATACTGTGGTGCCTTACCTAAGATCCGTATGCTCTTGGACACGGCGTCTACCGGTAACTTCTTGGCCAAACGAGTGAATGAGGCCATGGAACTTGTGGAAAACCTTGCTCAAAGCGATGGGAAATATGGGGAAGATTATGATAGAGCAACGAGATCAACCCATGGTTTTGATGAGCAAAAGAGGTCCAAGGAGTTGAAGCTTCTTAATGAGAAATTGGACAAGCTTCTTAATGGCTCTCAATCATCGGTTAACCTTGTTGCCACTATACAAGGGTGTATTGAAGGTAACATGGCTTCGACTAACCAAGCGGAGATTAACTATGTTGGATACCAAGGAGGTTATCAAGGAGGGTTCCAACCAAAGCAAAACGTTGCTCCACCCGGCTTTTAACAACAATTTTCACCTCACGGCCAAGCTCCTTCTACCAAGCCTCAAGACCTCGATCTGGGTGGCATGTTTCAACAACTTATCAAGGGCCAAGTGATAACGGATATTTAGTATCTAATACCAATTACCCAAATTCTATCGTTGTAGCACTTGGGGATCAATCCAAGGGAGGCACAAAGAACAACACACTAAGAATGCAAGAAATCGCTTAAGCTAAACAAACCAAAGAGATTTGTGTTTTAGTCTAGCAACCTAATGTAATTGAAAGCAAATAAACAAAAGACGAGCACTAAACGAGATTAACAATGATTAAAAGAAGATCTTGGGCAAGGCAATTGACTTGGGGGAATCTAAGCTAATCAATGATGTCCATTTAGTAATACAAGTATATTTTCTTAAGCCTAGAACACTTATCAAGATTAATGTAATCTCTTAACACTAATCACTTTGCTAATTACCAAATCAAGAACAAATTCTCATTTGTGAAAATGTTAATTAGCAAACATTAAATTCAAGTTCTATTAGCTAATAATCACCTTAGACAATCACTCTCATGAGCTAAATATGAAAATCCTCTTATTTAATTCATTGGGGCATTTCATCAAACACCTTGTGTACATGAAATGCCCTTAGTTCTAGATCAACTTTCTCAAGCCTAATCTAGCATTAAAATCATCAAATAAGAGAGGGAACAATATAATTAAGACCTAGACATCAAGAATTAACCAAGAAACCCCCTAATCTACCAAGCCCAAATGATCCAAAAAGGTTATACTCACTAATCTTCATGAACCCAACAAATCCCATGAGAAAGATGATGGATTCCATGATTAATGAATAGAAAGATGAAAATTAAAAAGATTAAACTTAAACTTGCAATTAAATTCAAGATCAATCATAAAAAATCATCCAAAATCCTCTAAGAAACCAAAGACCACGTTTTTGTGCCAAGAGAAGGAGATAAAATAAAGGTTAGCCCATGAAAATTAGGTTTTTGGATTATTTAAAGGAAGGTGGGCGAACCGGGTCAACCCGGAACAAACCGGGTATTGACCCGGTTGAAATGGGTCAAATCTGGTCTTGAGTGGCCAATACCGAGTCCACTTCTCGCACTACAAGAAAACATTCATTTTACAACGGACAGAATCGATGTAAAATCGATGTAAAACAGGGTTTGGGACGATTTAGCGACGATTGCCAATTCGTCGTAAACCGTTCGTCGTTAAACCCTAATCGTCGCAAAATCGTCGTAAATTCTGGGACGTATATAAATCGTCGTAAAACCGTCGTAAAACATTCGTCGTAATTTCGTCGTAATATTACGACGAGTTTACGACGATTATACCACTGAGGTTTTACGACGATTATACGACGGATACGGTACGACGATGTTACGACGTATGATTTACGACGATCTTACGACGTAAGATTTACGACGAATGTACGACGGATGGTGTACGACGATTTTACGATGGATTGTTTACGACGATTTTACGACGATATATCGAATTATATTAATTAATAAATAATAATTTTAAATATATATTAATAAATAATAATTTAAATAATTAAAATTAAAATACAAATTAAAATTTAAATATTAAAATTATTTTATAAATAATTCTAAAATACAAATTAAAATCCCAAATACAAACTACAATATACTAATTAATACCAAATTCTCCAAAAAGTTCTTCGTCGGTTCTCTGCAACAATTCCGCTCGCTTTCTCGCGAGCAGATCCGGATCCTGATCCTCATCCCTAGGTCCCGATGTCGATGCTTGCTGCGCTCTCATGGCCTTCGCCAATGCGGGATTATCCACAGCAAGAAGCTCGAACAAAGAATCGTATCCTTGGATCGTCTTACCTAATCCAAGGATCTTCTGATCGGATTCCGCTTGCTTCGCCCGTAAAGTATTGATCTCGGAATGGGCGGTGTTCAACTCGTTCCTCAACCCAACCGCATCGTTGGTCGGACGATGTGCGGAAGCCGAGGCAACATAACTATCTCTAATCGATCCCATCCCTAAAACTCTGCC
>PKMM01030066.1:95346-150830 GCA_002933915.1 Eutrema heterophyllum
CCCCATATATCTAAAAAAAAATTAAATAAAATTAATTAATAAAAAAATCATATAATTTCAATCCAATTTAATATCAATCATATCTAATAATTACAATCCTATCTAATAATTACAATCCTATTAATTATCTAATTCAAATCTAATAATTAATTATCTAATTCAAATCTAATAATTAATTATCTAATTCTGATCTATTAATTATCTAATTCTAATCTAATTTAATTACTTAAAAAAAACATACGTTAGTGAGAGAGAGATTGTAGAGAGAGAGAGCTTTGTAGAGAGAGAGAGATTTGGGAGATTATGAAGAAGAAAGGGAAATCTGCGGTCGTATATATAGGTTTTGTAACTGTCGTAATTCCGTCGTAATTTGTCATCGGATTTACGACGGAATCGTCGTAAATCCGTCGTAATATCGAAACCGATAATTCAACCAGTCAGATCACGCGGCAAATTTTCCCACACGCGGTAAATTTAATGTTTTTGGATAACGACGAATTTACGACGGATCCGTTGTAAATTCGTCGTAACTTACCATCGAAATTATGACGATTTCATAGAAATCTATACCCTAAACCCTAAATTACAATATACAAATTCGTCGTGTATTAACGAAGTTGTTTGTGCATCCAAGACTTTTCAAAGCAAACAATAAATTCAATAACGACGATTGAATCTAATATATGGAAAATTTTCTTATCTTACATAATAATGTATAGCATTCCTTCTTATAAGTTTATTCGAAACATAGATGATGTATATAATGTAATTGATTTTTCTGATACGGGTAATATTTTTATACAATGAGTAAAGAACTTATGTAAAACAAGCTAAACGATGAAAAACCAAACCTATACAACATATTTCAACCCTAAACCCTAAACCCTAAACCCTAAATTATATGGTTTAAGGGTACAACGACAAAATTAGGACGATTTAAGACATAATCGTCGTACATTCGTCGTAATACCCTTAACCGGGAATTCAAATTAAACAGTTTAAGTATTACGACAAAATTACGACGATTATGTCTTAAATCGTCGTAATTTCGTCGTAATACCCTTAATGTAGAGATAATCGGAGATGGGATTGAAAGGACTCCCGGAGGTCTAATATTATTCAAACCATAAAATTCCTGGGTTTGGGTAATATTCGACCTCTGGGAATCCTTACGATCCCATCTCCGATTATCTCTGGTCATTTTCCGACGATTATCCCATATTCGGTATTTTAATTATAAAAATTAAGCAATTACAAAAAGTAACTCAATATAATCAGATTAATCATCATCTTCGTCGGGTTCCTTATCTTCATTGGGTTCATCATCTTCAGGTTCATCATCATCGTCACTACTCTCTTCAAACTCATCGGAATCACCTTCTTCTTCTGTGTCGTCAGGTAGATATTCAAGTTTTTCGGGGATCAATTAGAAGAACGTTGTCCGTAATCTCTGGTTCTGTAATGTGACGGCAAGAATCTTGTTGCATTGGAAGATCGTCAACACCAACAATTTTACCCCTTGGAGCTATTTTAATAACCGATAACCATGTGGGCCCAGTGGTTTGAACTCGCAGATATGGAACGAACGTTACTTGTTCTGCTTGTGATGCTAGGATAAATGATTCCAACTTGTTGTATCGTCGTGATTTGTTGACGTCGACCACACCAAATTTGTTAATTCGCACCCCTCGAACGACTGTTGGATCGAACCAATCACATTTGAAGAGAACGCATTTCATACTAACCAAGCCGGGGTACTCCACTTCGATTATTTCCTGCAACACCCCATAAAAATCTATTTCACCCCTAACACATACTCTGTAGTTGGTAGTTGCCCGACGAACGCCGTACTTGTATGTATGAAACACATAACCACGGGTGAAATACATGGGTGCAGTCGTTATCTTCCCGAGGGGGCCTTGGAGTAACTCATGAAACCATATTGGATATGCGGGGTCGCCATGATCCACCTATAAAAGGCATATCGATAAGTGTGCATGTTAGATATATATATTGAGTATCGATCTAATGAAATTAATGAAATATTTATAACTATATATTAACTTACTTGCATCTTCAACCACTGAGCAAAGTGACGATCTTTACGATCGTTTATTTCATCATCTGAAACGCCTTCAATGCATTCTCGTACCTGGGTAACAAATAAGCTACAAAATATATATACATTGAAATTAACACCTTTATTTATATTAATTAATATGTAATGAACTATATATAATTGATTAGTGGATAATTAATAAATAGTTACGTGTTACCTCTCGTAAAAACTCATTTCCTCGCAATTTAGGAGGATGTATGTATGTGCGCTATGCCTGTCATTCTCGTTAGACCACCAAACTTCCTTCAATTTTCCACTAAGAAGACCAATTGGTGAGAACATGTCTGGGACACCCTCTACTGCATAAGTTCTTCCCACACCACCATCATCATATCGTCGGGGAGCCCGTTTACGTGTGTAGACTTTTGTAGCGAAATAGTATGAAGTGAAGTGTGAAGTTTCTTCTGTCAAACTTCCTGCAACAATTGATCCTTCAACTCTTGCTAGATTTTTTGCCTTTCCCTTTAAATGTTTCATGAAACACTCGAATGGGTACATCCACCTAAACTGAACAGGGCCGCCTAGTTCTGCTTCGTGAGGGAGATGAATGGGAAGATGTTCCATAACATCAAAGAACACCGAAGCTGATATCTTCTCCAAATTGCACAACAATATTGGAATATTAGCAGACAGCTGTGCAATTACTTCTTCTGACAACGTCCGTGTACTAAGATCCCAGAAAAACCCTCTAATGTCTTCACAATCAAAATTAAAGTATATATTGTAATATTTGAACATATATAATTAATTAATCTCAACAATTTTATATGTGATGAATTAAATATCTTACCTCCAATTGCTTCATGAACGTTTCCTGGAAGGAGTTCAGCAAATGCGAAAGGAAGTAATCGTTGCATAAACACGTGGCAGTCATGACTCTTCATCCCTGAAAACTTTTGTCCTTTCTCAACAGATTTAGCAAGATTGGATACGTACCCATCAGGAAACTTCACGTCAGATGAAACTCAATTGAATAACGATGCCTTTTCTTCTACACCCAACCGAAATATCGGAACTGGTGATTTCCCATTGCTCATTATATGCAACTCATTTCTGTTGCAAATATCGGGCAAGTAAAACCTTGACTTTCCGCTATCTTTGGTTATTCCTTTCACATTTAACATTGTATACATGATGTTATCAAAAAAGTTTTTCTCAATGTGCATGACATCAAAATTGTGTCTTAGCAGATGATATTTCCAGTACGAAAGTTCCCAAAAAATGCTTTTCTTGTGCCAATTGTGATTGACCCCGTATCCATCATGCATATTAGCTGGAGTGTGCCAATTTCCCCCACGATTCACCGTTTCTAGTCCCCCAAAATGATCTATTTGCGCTTCTAAATCTTCCCATGATAGATACACTGGTGGGGGGACACGCACGATTTTGTTCTTCCTAAACAACCGCTTGTTTCTCCTATATGGATGGTTGATTGGTAGAAACCGGCGGTGACAATCAAACCAACATGTTTTTCGACCATGTTTCAGCTGAAACGCATCCGTCCGATCGAGGCAATAAGGGCAAGATAACCTCCCATGTGTCGTCCAACCTGATAGCATTCCGTATGCAGGGAAGTCGCTTATTGTCCACATAAGCACCGCACGCATCGTAAATTTTTTTTTCCTCGAACAATCATATGTACGAACTTCTGCAGACCACAACTGTTTCAACTCATGTATGAGAGGCTGCAAAAACACATCAAGGGACCGCTTCGGATGATTGGGACCAGGGACTAAAATACTCAGGAATAGAAATTCCCTTTGCATGCACATATCTGGGGGAAGGTTATAAGGCGTTATGATAACTAGCCACAAAGAATATTGCCTGCTAGGCATACCGAATGGACTAAATCCATCAGTGCAAAGACCAAGATACACATTTCGCTTAGAGTTAGCAAAGTCGGGGTGTACCGTGTTAAAGTGTTTCCAAGCTTTTGCATCTGACAGGTGAGTCACTTCTCCTTCTCTCTGTGAATGTTATGCATGCCACCTCATCGATGCAGATGTCCTTTCAGATTGATACAATCGTTTCAACCTATCAGTTATAGGAAGATACCACATCCGTTGGTACGGTATCTTACTACGCCAAGAAGTTTGCGGCCTAAATCTCGGTTTTTGGCAAAATCGACATTCCTGCAGCTTATCATCATCTTTCCAAAAAAGCATACAATTGTCAACACATACTTCTATCATCTCAGAAGGCAACCTAAGACTAAACACCAACTTCTGAATCTCATCGTATGTTTCAGCAGCCAAATTATCCTCTGGCAAATACTCTTTAATAAGATCAGCCCAATCATCCATGCAAACCTCAGCTAAGTTATGATCCGTTTTAATTGTCATCATCCTAGCTGCTAACGACAATTTAGACTAACATTCTCTACATCCATCGTAGAGTGGCTCATTTGCAGCGTCTAGTATATCATAAAATCGCTTCGCATCTACGTTGGGTTCCTCAATAGTACTATTATCAGCATTTGTTTCATGAAATGAATCATTAACCATAGCATGCATCCTATCATGATCTTGAACCTGATCAAATTGATGTTGACCATGATGATAACTACCCTAATAATTTGATTCATCAAAATCTACTTGACCTTGATAATTACTACTACTATGATCAACTGCTTGACTCCTTTCAAAACCCTCTCCATGTTGATACCAAACATAATATTGCGGCATAAACCCTCTATTTAGTAAATGCTTCCACACCGTCTCAATAAAAAGATATCTCGTATTCTTGCATTTACGACAAGGACGGAAGATTTTACCGCTTTCCAGGGTTGTTTGCATATTTCCGGCCTGATAAATGAATATTTCAAGCCCCGCCCCTCTTTGAATTCTTTCGTCAACGCTCCTTCCGAATCCTTTTGCGTATACATCCATCTTCGTAGATCGTATATAGACATTTTATAAAAAAGATTTATAGTTTTTTTTTGTTATTAGTGTTTTTTTTTTGTTATAAACTTTCAATTGATGCGAGGATGTATTTATAGAAATTTTTTCAGAATTACCAACGGATTTACGATGTAAATTCGATGTAAATTTGTTAGGTAAACCTATAAAAAAACGTGTGCTACCAAACTAGAAACTATCGACGTGAAGTTGTCGGTAATGTAAATCGTTGTAAATTCGATGTAAAATTACATCGAGTTTACAACGTAAAATGCGAGAGTCGTATTCGTCGTAAATTCAATGTAATTTTACATCGAATTTACAACGATTTATCATGTCGTCGTAATACCGTCGTAAAAGTACGACGATTATACGACGACAAATATTTACGACGAAGTTACATCGAACACATATTTCGTAAAACCGTCGTAAAATCAATGTACAGTTACATCGATTTAAATCCGTTGGAAATAGGCAGTTTTCGTTGGAAATAGGCAGTTTTCTTGTAGTGACATCAGATTCACAATCTTCTAATACTTTCTCTAACTTTCCAACGTCTCCTGTAAACTTCTCGATCATGTCTTCAATCTCTGATGGATGAGTTGTTTGTCTATCTAAGCTTCCTAGAAACTAAGAAGTTCAAGCAACTAATCTTACCTATGTTTTACAATTTGTAAAACCTCAAATATTCGTCAAGTGCAAGGAATGCCCGAGTAGTACTTAAGGGTCGATCCCACGAGGAATAAAGATTACACACTATAGATGCAATATACAAACTAATCTAGAGCAAGTGTTTTTGGGTTTTTGGTTTGGTTTATGATCTAAACGATGCAAGAAAGTAAATAGATAAAAGCATTGGACTATGTGTTTAACTATCATAATGATGAACTAGCAATCAAACAATGATGTCAAACAAATATGGCTAATCCACTTTCATGACACTATTCCATAATCACTTGATTAATCAATTTCCCAATAATAATCAAATGACTAATATGCATTACTTCACTAATTATCTAATTAGATTGTATACAATTAGATAATCAATGAGCATTAAGAATCAATTCCAATTGGTTTACTAAACATTTCTAGCATCAACTCTCATTGGCTATGAATGTAAAGCTCATAAAAGGTTGGTTCAAACATTTTCACAAATGCCTTCCGGGCGTGAAATGCCTAAATTTAAGATTTTGAGAGATCAAGTACTAGCATTAAGAACAACCTAAATCAATGATCCATCAATAACCAACCTAAATCATATCATCTAACCATCAAATAATCATAATCTAGCCTAACCCATTATCCAACTAAAAACAAGTTTTGAAACATAAATAAAGACAAAAAAGACATAAACATAAAAATAAATGATAGAGGTTGAAGAATATTTCACTACAGTGGCATGAGAAGATGAATATCATCCGAAAACATCAAGAGAAGAGTGTTGATTTCAGTGTTTTCACTAAGTCAATTAATACTAAAGTTCACACTACCGCAATCATAACGGTTGTCAATTCAGTACTTTAGAATCGAATCCACAGAGACCAAGGTTACATTACAATTCTCACAATTATGAAACTAAGCTAAGAAAAGAATATGATTGGTTTTGGAAAAGTAACAAAAGCAATTAAAACAATGTAAATTAAATAAAAGAAAAACGTTAGGTCGAGGGTTCATTCGCAGGAATCCAGAGATCATGAATCAGACAACTATTCATGGAGTAATTAAACACAAGTTTCAAACTCAAACATAAATATCTAACCAAGCCACTTCCGTGCCATTGATTACTAAATCTAGCAACCTAAAATCCTAACTTCCGTTGGCATAGAATTCTAGATCAGCATTAACGAATAGGTTCAATATGTTCACGAATCGCCTTAGCATCAACTTCCGCAGGCTACGGACAATTCGCTCGCTTATGTTCTTTCTAGCAACTTACGACACTTCCGTGGTATAGATTCAGCCCCTAGTTCAGAGACTAAGCGGTCAACTTAAGCCTAAGCAATAAACACAACAGTAAACAAAAACCACAAAAGATAAATCCCTATTTGTGTTTAATTCAATGATTCATGGATCCCCTTGAAACCCTAAACCTAACTAATGAACTACTCAAACATGGAAGCAGAGAACAAGCAAAGAGATGAAGAAGACATAGTATAGATTAAGAGAGAAAGGGTTTATAATTATTCTCAATGGATGCAAAGATTATTCTCCAAAGCTTACAAAATTCCAAAAGCCAAAAGTCTGAATAGAGAATAAAGCGATAAAAAGTGGTTGCCGTCAAAGAGGCTAAAAATAGAGTATATATAAGTCCTAGGTCGAATTATGTCAAAATAGGCAGTTTCTATGGCAAAACAGGAAAATCAAAAGTTTCATTTTTCTTTTCGTCAGTCGTTTCTCTGACACGTTGCATCTATCGATGCACTCCTTGCATCGATCGATTGCTGATTCTCTGGGTGTGTTGCATCGATCGATACACTCCCTACATCGATCGATTGATGATCCTCGGGGCATGTTGCATCGACTGGCTCCATCGACCGGCTTCATTCTGCATCAGTCGATTGGAAATCTTCTGATGGTGTTGCATCAGTCGATTCTGCTCTTTTCTTCACGGTTCCATGCGTTTTTGCCTTTGTAACTCCGATTTCTTCCTTGAACGCCTTTTTACCTGAGATATCTAAATAAATGACTAAAAGACTATAAAAGCGGACTTTGACTCGATAAAATACTTAAAAGAAACACCAAAACATATGTTAGAAAACGTTAAAAACCAAGTATATCAAGTGTGGATCAGAACCCAACTCTAGAGAGAAGAAAAAAAAGAGAAAGAAAACTTAGGTTTACATGTTTAGACAAATATTGTTAGGAGAGAACCAAAAATAGTCGGGTCAACCCTAAACATCAAAGTCAACCCTTATTTTAACACTAAAGAAGCCTGTGGCAGTCACCTACATCGGCCAATGGACCGATGTCATCAACACCAAAGAGTTTTCATGCTCAGATGCTTCCTCCTTTGCGATAGAATTGATGTGTCCACTAAATCGGCAGTGGACACATATCATCCAAAAATATCAAGAGAAGAGTTTGGATCAGAACCCAACTCTAGAGAGAAGAAAAAAAAAAGAGAAAGAAAACTTAGGTTTTACATGATTAGACAAATATTGTTAGGAGAGAACCAAAAATAGTCGGGTCAACCCTAATTTAAACACTAAAGAAGCCTGTGGCGGTCACATACATCGGCCGATGTCATCAACACCAAAGAGTTTTCATGCTCGGATGCTTCCTCCTTCGCGATAGAGTTGATATATGTCCACTAAATCGGCTATAACTCTTCATTTGATTCTTTTGCAGGATTCGCCTCGGCGGTTCCCTCGACAATCGGAGGAGGAACCACCACTTCTGAGTCGTTCATAGGCGCTTCCTCCGCATTGCCGGCCGGCGGCGGATCCCTTAGTCCTATTTCCGACAGCCCTACAACATACTTAACCCCCTTCCTCCTTCCTCGACCTCTTCCTCGACCTGTGATTCCTCGACCTCTTCCTCGACCTGTGATTCCTCCCCTCGTCTTTGACATTGATCGAGCCTCGTTGCGATCGTTGGGAGATATCAATTTGAAATGAGGAGTAAAATTAGGGAAAACTAGGGATGTCTCGGATGTTTCTTGATTTGGAGGATCAGTTTTCGGGTATGATCCGATTGGTTTGGGTGGGTTTTCCGTGGGTGGGTATAACCCTGGTACGGGCTGTAAATTTCTCAATTAGGATAAGTTTTATAGTAATTTTCTTATTTTTTGAATTAAAAATAATTGTAATCGAAAATAAATTTATAAAGACATATGAGATTTTCTTTTAAGATGAAAGGACTTTTGAGACGATTCCTCACTGGAGTCTACACAATGTGAGATATTTAAAATCTATGTAAGTGTCAAAAAGAAACAGACAATTTCGATTTCGATTTCGATTCCGATTCCGATTCAATGCCAAAAATCAAATGCCAACCGTAGAATTTGCCGGCGATGCCGATCATTCTTATCTCCTGTCGTGTAGTTTCTCTGGCGGGTAGGTTTTGGGAGGATCGGAGTCTTACTTTCAAGACCTTTAGAGCGATAAGAGAGGCTAAGAAGAGATGGAACAGATTTTGTTCCTGATCATTACCATTTTTTTGGGTTTCGCTTTCTACTCCGGGAGATGCAGCGATGTTTACAGCAGGAACGATTTCCCGGAGGGATTCGTATTCGGATCCGGTTTTTCGGCTTTTCAGGTTTGCAATTCCAACTAATTTCCGTTTTGACAAAAAAATCGAAATGGATTTTCGATGATCGGAAAAATTGGTTTTGATGACTCTGAAAGTGGGAAGGAGCTGTTGATGAAGACGGAATTAGAGTTCATTCGCTCTGGTAAGCTCTTTCACAAACCAAATTAGAGTTAAATTCATAAAGTAATTGGAATGGGATGGATTGAGATATTGTCTAGGGTTTAGGGTTTAGAGTTTAAATCACAATCACTCTTCCTAACGATGCAGAAGCCGGACCTACCGGAGATATAGCCTGTGATGGGTATCATAAATATAAGGTTTTGTCAATGGACTCATGTTCCTCTTTGATTAAGTTGTTTGGTGCTCAAAATTTGATAATAATCAGCTATGAACAATGATAATGTTGCAGGAGGATGTAAGGCTGATGTATGACATGGGTTTAGATGCATTCCGACTCTCCATCTCGTGGCCGCGGCTTATACCAAGTGCGTGTGTGTGTGTTTCTTTGCCAGAACTCGAAATTTTGTTTCCTTGCATAGAATTGTAATCGTGTTTTTGTTTGTTTGGTTTTTCAGGTGGAAGAGGTCCTGTGAATCCAAAGGGTTTACGGTTTTACAAAAACCTTTTAAATGAGCTCACAAGACATGGTAAGAATAAGATTATCCTTCTCATCATCACATTTAGCGTGATTGTGTCATGTGTCTTTGAAGAACATGGAATTTGAGTTTGTTATGGCTCTCTGTTTCGCATGAACGGGGAGTACAGGAATTGAACCGCATGTTACATTGTATCACAATGATCTCCCTCAGGCTCTTGAAGATGAATACGGAGGATGGATTGACCGCAAAATCATGTGAAGCCAACATTTTCTTGCAACTTAATTCTACTCATATGACTCTCTAAGTGAAGTGTGTGCTTTAATCTTATGTGATCTTCTGTTGCAGCGATGACTTCACGGCTTTTGCAGACGTTTGCTTCAGAGAGTTCGGGAACGCAGTGAAAATCTGGACGACAATTAATGAGCCCAATATGCTAGCAATGGGAGGTTATGACTTGGGATCTTCACCTCCTAAGCCATATATTGCACTCCATAACATGTTGCTTGCACACGCATCTACCGCGAGATTGCATAAGCAAAAGTATAAGGTAAGCTTACACACACACACACACACACACACACATTTATCCCTGATCTCTTGAACGCTCTATCTATATCTCTCTCTCTCTCTCTGTCTCTCGATTGATGGTGTAGGATAAGCAGAGTGGATCAGTAGGTATAACCTGTTTTGCATACTGGATGGTTCCGTTAAGTAGCTCTGAAGAGGACAAGATCGCAACTCAGAGAGCCAAAGATTTCTTATTAGGCTGGTTTGTTGAATATAGTCATCTCGGAAAATATTTTAAAATACTTCTTCGGCTGCTCTGATGAAATGGGCAACCATTTTCATCTCTAAATTCCAGGGTTCTGCACCCGCTGGTGTTTGGGGGCTATCCTGATGTGACGAAGAGAATCGTGGGCAAGAGATTGCCAAGTTTTTCGGAAGAAGAATCAGATCTTGTTAAAGACTCGTCTGACTTCTTGGGAGTCATACACTACACAACATCGTACGTCGCTCACTTATCCATTTCCCACCACGAAGATTTTATTTCAGACATGAGTGCTTCCCTAATCTTTGAGCTTTTCTTTCCTGGGATCTTTTGTGTTTTATTTAATCTACCATATTTGAGTCCATAGCTAATCCTTTATCTCATTTTCTTGGACAGCCTTTGGGAATTCTACATTGGTCAAGGTGTGTTTCCAACGACTGCCAATTTCAGAAACCCGTTTTGTCACCCTAACACTCTTTAATCTTGAGTTTTCTTGTCTTATATCCACAGATTGATGTGCTTCCTTGGGGTCTTGAAGGAGTGTTGGAATACATAAAGCAGAACTATGGCAATCCTCCGGTCTACATTCTTGAAAACGGTCTTTCTCTCCCTCTCTCTTTCTCTCTTGTTCTTTACTTGGTTTCCAAAAATTATACAAATCTTGAGAGTTTTTCTGTAAATACACAATCAGGTCGACCTTCCAACCACCATTCATCGCTTAATGACGTAGGAAGAGTTGAATACCTTCCTGCTTATATCGCTGCCGTGCTCAACTCAGTGAGGTATGTAATATGCTCCTTGAAAAGACTTGCCTCGTAAACCAAAGTACTTAATGACATACGATTTATTATATGTAGGAATGGGTCAGAGACAAGAGGCTACTTCCAGTGGTCGTTCATGGATTTGTACGAGTTTCTCAATTACAACTACACATGGATTATACTATGTGAATTTCAGCGATCAGGAATGTAAAGGATCTCCGAAAACCTCTTCTCTTTGGTACTCTGCTTTTCTCAAAGGGTCGATCATTAGTTCACAAGAGCCGAAGAACCTCTCCAATACTAGAAGCAATCCACTTGATTCCTTCAATAAATAAAGTTGGTTTGGGATGTTTTTCAGCCAAACCGGGGTAGTGTTGATTTCCGGCATACTAATGGTTTCTGCAAGACTCCAAGCAGATATAAACATCAAACAATCATCTACATACCAAAGCCCCCTCTGAATAACCCAGTTACGGGCTTCATCAGGGATATGAAACAGATATCAGGATTCTCCTAACTTCTTGGTAAAAATCGGGCATTTCCTTCTCCAAATTCTAGTTACTACTGCATGAATTTGTTACTATAATCAAAAATTACAAATGAGTTAAAGAGAATGGTGTAATATTTATAAATAATCAACATTGATATACATAATCATTCAGTTTAATCGTTTTTATAGCATTGTATTCAGTTAGAACAATTAGACAATTGATTATAATGTCAATTTTGTATCATACAAGAGGATCGTTTTGAATGTCAATGTAGATGACACCATGCCCGCGCTTGGCGCGAGCAGCTTTCTAATCGTTAGTATAAAGCTAATCAAGGAAAAAGATAGAGACATATACGAGATTTGGGAATACGAACCATGATATTAGACTGATTTGAGCATAGATTGAAATGAGCAAGAAGAGAAAAACGGAGAGGAAGATTGTGGGTTTTTGACGTGTTTGGCGTTTTAGGCTAGGGATAACAACCCTAGTTTTCTAAACTTTGTAGAATACGTCTTCTAAACTATGTAGAATATGTATTTTAAACTTTGTAGAACATAGGGATAACATAGAATATGTATTCTAAAGTACGTAGAATATATACTGGGCCATATATATACCTGCTTTAGTAAAATGGAAACAATGGCCTACGGCCACATTTTTAAGAAATAATTAAGATTCTTTTTATAAAATATTTTGTCCTAAATGCATTAGTTTTTGAAATAATGTTTCTTTATAGAGTCCGATTATATATACACAAACACAAACATACACCAACGAGCATGCTCTCCTTTTTCTTTTATTTTTTACTCAACTATTTTCATGAATACTTTTTTTCATTATTTTCTAAATTCTAATATTATTTGGTGTGTCATACAATATTTTGTAATAAAATTCTCTAATTTACTATAATTTCAAATGAAAATATATATACTATTAAAACATAAACACTTTGGGAATCTGTTTCCAAACACCTTTTATTTTAAAAAAAAATAAATTGGACATGTTGCAAAAAAAATTATAAATATATTATAAATTTTAAAATTACAAATTAAACATATTTGAATCAATAATACTTAAATTAGTTTTTATTCCCCATTTCACATTTTGTATATTACAAATAAAATTATCCCGTGCAGATTTATAATCTAATAAACATTTTAAAACGTAAATTTACTATTGCAAAAAAAACTTTAATCGCCTCCGCCGTTCAATAATGTAGGCATTACATATCAGGAAAAACAGAAGATGTATTCTAAAATCGGTATAACATATAAGGAAAACCAGAAGACATGTTCTAAAATCCGTAGAAGGTAGAAAATGTATTCTAAAATTCGTAAAACATGTAGAAAACGCAGAAGATGTATCTAAATTTCGTAGAGCAGAAAATAAAATATTTGTTTTTTTTTCAAAAAAGTGATATACAAAAATATTGCATTAACATTTATTTTCTTTTTATATTTTTCCATATTTTTCCATATTTTTATTTCTATTAAAAATATTTATTAAAATAATTATAAGATTTCATTAAGGTTAGTTTAGTCATAATATTGACAAAAAAACACAAATGTTTCCAAACATATAGTCAATATATCCATTTTATCCAATTTTTCCTAAAATGAGCGAAGAGGAAAGAAATATTCTGACACACTTGTCTAAGGTAAAACAGTTTTTTTTTACTGTAAATGTGTGCTCATGTATTTACGAATTTGCCATCGATCCAACCAATAAAATATATGTGAAAATGTTGTTGGTGTATGTATTTATTCTATTTATTTTCTTCAATTAGCTATTACTTAACAAATAAAAAATAAGTTGTTCATTAGAAAATAGAAGTGTAAAATTATTTACTAACAAAAAGTTGAAATGAGGATTAGTCAGGTGGTAAAATCATGGATTACTCTCTGGTTATAAAAAACAAAAATTGAAATTGGAAAGTTGTTGGCACTTTCAACATAAACTAGATTCTAAATCCGCGCTCGCATGCGGAATAAAAGTTTTTGTAAATTATATTTTGTAATATATAAAATGTAAAATGAGGCATAAGAACTAATTTAAGTGTTATTGATTCAAAGTATGTTTAATTTATAATTTTTAAGTTTATAGTAGATTTAATTTATAATTTTTAAGTTTATAATACATATTTAACAACATGTTCAATTTATTTAAAAAAATAAGGAGTGTTTGAAAATAGATTCCAAAAATACTTATTATGTTTTAATAGTATATATATATATATATATATGTGTGGTTGCTGCATTCGGTTATTCGGTTCGGTACGGTTTTTTGGTTTTCGGATTTTTCGGGTTTTAGAAAATAGATCTCATTCGGGATTAAGTTTTATATCGGTTTTGTTCGGTTCGGTTTTTAATAATTCGGTTCGGTTTGGGTTCGATTTTGGTTTGGGTTCGGTTCGGTTTCAGACAAAATTATTATAACAAAAATATAAATAACTAATTAATTTTAAATAATATTTTAGATTTTAGGATATTTTAGTATATTTTCAATATCTATTTAATTAAAAGTATTAATTATTTTTTGAATTTCGGTTAGCTTGGTTAATTCGGTTAATTCCATTCGGTTTTATACAATTCGGGTTCGGTTCGGGATCGGGTAATTCGGTATAGATCTTTTCTATTCCATTCGGATTAATTTATAATCCGGGTTCGGTTTCGGTTTGGAAATTTTGGTTCGGGTTCGGAAATTTCGGTTCGGTTCGGGAATTTTGCCCACCCCTAACTTATTTAATGCATCCGTTCATATACGCATGTGATTTATTTGTTAGAAAAATTATAGAATATGTGCTTGATTAGAAAATCATCTTTCATCTCTGGATGATCAAAGTTTGCAACTCAGCTCAGATCATGTACCGTTTAATTCATGGTAAGCTTTTAAATATAGAGAATTGGCATAATTTATACTCATTCAACGTGACATTAATTTGTTTTTTTTTTTTGATCAAAACAAGAAATTTCCATTAATCTTCACCAGAGTTTGAACTTACAATAAACAAGTTTAAAGCTTGCTTAGCTAGAGAATCAGCCTCGACATTACTCTCACGAGGGATGAATTTGAAAACAATAGCATCAAAAGAGAGTAAGCACGAACGAATGTCCGAGAAGATACCATTAAGATCCGAAAAGGATGAATTGGAATTAATGGCATTGATAATTTGAGAGGAATTAGATTCAACTCTCAACTTCTTTACTCCTATACTGATGGCGTGAGTTAAGGTCTCTCTCACCGCCAACCCTTCAGCAACGAGAGGAGAAAGAACAAAAGGGATCACAGAGGATTTCCGAAAAAACCTGTTACCATGGGAAAGAGTCCATCCAAGGCTAGCCGCTTGACTATCAAATCGCCACGATGCATCAGTTTTGCAAACTGAACTATTCCAAGAACTAATAAGGTTCTAGGTGAGCTACTACGAGTCTTCACTTCTTGACCATCTAACCATTCTCTTGCTGCAGAAACTGCCTTGGTAAGAGTCTCTTCCACAATGAAGACTCTAGAGTTAAACAAGAGATTGTTCCTAGAATTCCAAAGAGCCCACATGATCCACGGAGCTAGCGGTCCTTTGGCGATCCCGGAAGGAGGTAAGCACTGCTTTTTGATCAGGTTAGGCCATTTTACAGCAAAATCTATCATTCCTCTAGATTCCAGCCTTGGTGAGAAGGGCGCCAACCTCCAAACCTGGTGAGCAAAATCACACTGGAATAACAGATGAGAGATAGATTCAGAGCATCCACACCTTCGCCAAGTCGGGTCAACATTGATGTGCATGTGGATCAAGACTTCTCCAACAGGGATAGCTTCATGCGCTAGCTTCCAAAGGAAGATCTTTATCTGTGTTGAGTTTCCAGATGTCCCTCATCCAATTAAAACTCGGCTGGTTACCAAGGAGCAGGTCTGCATCTCTGCTTTCCACCGCAGCAAAATAACATGATTTTGTCGAATATTCACCGGAGGAGTCTCTTAGCCAAATCCTCTTATCATGGGCTTTAAAAATAGTTAGCTTTATAGATAAGATGTCTTTTTCGTATGCCGGTAGAATAGATTTGATCAAAGTTTTGTCCCATTGAGCCGATTCAGGCAGAAGAAGGTCTGAAACTTTGAAGTTGCACGAGATTTCTGTCGCTAGTCCCATCAGATAGTGCATCATCGATGAGTCGAGCCATGAGTCATTCCAAACACTTATTGAGTTTCCATTACCAACCGCCCAGCCCAGATGATTTTTAAGGAGATATCTGCCCAAACAAATACCTCTCCACCCATGAGAGGAAGATGCCGGTGGAGAGCCTTCAATAAAAGGAGTATCACGTCAGTATTTCCCAAATAAGATCCGAGAGAGTAATCCGCCAGGGTTCATAAGGATAGGCTAGCTTAGCTTTGCAAGCATTGCAACGTTGAAACATTGAATGTCCCGAATGCCTAAACCGCCATCCCTCTTTGACTTGGTTAACTTGTTCCAAGCGATCCAAGACATCTTTTTCTTTTCAGTAGATGCATCCCACCAGAATCTAGATAAAGCAGACTTGATACGCTTACATAAGGAGATTGGAAGCTGGAAGCACGACATTGCATACGAGGGGATTGGAGACAAGACGCTTTTTAGCATAACAAGCTTCCTTGCCGAGGATAGAAACCTGGTTTTCCAGCTCATGGCCTTATGCATGTATCTATCAACAATTGAAGTGAAGAGGTCCTTCTTTTTTCTTCCAAAATATTCAGGGAGACCAAGGTACTTCCCGACACCACCTTCTTTTGAGATTTGGAGATTTTGCTTTATTCTTCCGGGTTTCAGCTGGGGTTTTTCGGGAGAAGGTGATTGATGACTTAGCTTTATTAATTGATTGTCCTGAAGGTTCCTCATATCGGTTTACGATGGCAAATAGTTTCAAGCTACTTTGTTGATTTGCCTTGCAAAAGAACATCGTGTCATCCACGAATAAAAGATGATTCACTCTAGGGCAGTTTCTAGCAACTTTGATCCCAGAGAGAGATCCAACATCTTGGGCTCTTCTGCACAGACTCGAAAGGATTTCCCCGCATAGGATAAAAATGTAAGGGGACAACGGATCTCCTTGTCTAATTCCTCTAGAAGGCAAGACTCTTCCCCTTGGAGCTCTGTTTATCAAAAAGGAGTAAGAAACAGAGCTAATACATTGAATGATCCAGTTAACCCATATAGGGTGGAAACCAAACCTTTCAAATACTAGCCGGGTGAAGTTCCATTCCAGCCTGTCATAGGCTTTACTCATATCAGTCTTTACCGCCATGGAGCAATATTACGTTGCGCTTGAAGTCTTGAGGTAGTGGAGGACCTCGTGAGTGAGAACGTTGTCTGAGATTGCCCTCCTTGGCACAAACACAGACTGCGTTTCTGAGACAATATTAGACAGTACCAGTTGCAACCTTCTAGTGAGAAATTTTGATATGATTCTGTAGTAGACGTTGCACAAGGCAATAGGTCTATACTCAGCCACTTTCCTCGGTCCATGCACTTTTGGTATGAGTCTTATATGTGTTTCATTAACAGATCTCGGCATATAGCCGGAAGTGAAGAAATATTGTATTTCTGTCACTATATCTGCACCAATGAAGCCCCAATTGGTGTGAAAGAAACTAGCGGAAAAACCATCAGGGCCAGGGGCCTTGTCCGCATTGATCGAGAACACATCATCACAAATTTCTTCGGGAGAAGGGTCTGCGATAAGTCTCTAGTTTTCCTCATCAGAGATTTTTGGTTGAATAGCATAGCTCACAGTTTCTGCATTTGATTCGCCTTGAGTCTGGTACAGATTTTTGAAGTATGAAGCAATTACCTCAGTAATTTGATCTTCTTTAAAAACTGCCCTCCAGTCATCATCTTCTATAACAGAGAAATTATTTGCAATTCGTCGTCCCCTGGCTACAGCGTGAAAAAAACCTGTATTACGGTCTCCCAAACTCAGCCAGAGGAGCCTGCTTCGCTGTCTCCAAAATTCTTCTTCAGCTTTATAAGCTTTCTTCAATTCATCGTTCAATATCTGAATCAAGGGTTCATTGTTTTGAGGGCTTACCATTGCCTCCTCGAGAGCCAGATTGCTTTCTTCAATCTTCAAAGGTTGTTCCTCTGTTGATTTTTGTGCCATTCAATAATAGCTCTGCTCACAATTGCAATTTTGCATCCCACAGTCTTATTCCCAGCACTAAGCCACGCTTGTTTTACAAGTTCTTTGACTTCCAAGTTGTCCTTTAATCTTATGTCATATCGAAAGAGGCCTTTTTCCTTTGTTTTTCTGGCTCAAAATAAGATATTAGAGGTTTATGATCAGACCCTTCAAATCTCATGTAGATGCTTCTTGTCGAGGGAAACGATTCAGCCCATAGGCTATTCGCAATTGCTCTGTCTAAACGGCACCTAATCAGTTGAGAATTCTTGATTCCTCTCCATGACAACGGGTCTCCAGAGTGCTGCAAATCATAGAGATCATTTTCGGAGAGAAAAGTTCTAAAGTCAAGGAACGATCCTTCAGCTCTTGCTGGGCCACCAGATTTCTCAAAGTTATTTATTATATCGTTGAAATCACCAGTAAGGAACCACGGTGCATCTCTGTTAGCTACTATATCCGAGAGTTTATTCCATATCAATTTCCTTTTTGCTTTACTTGGATCTCCATATATGAAAGTTGCAAAAAAGATTTTGTCTTCAAATTGGATCTTTGAATCAATAAAGTTTTCACAGGAAGAAAAGACTTCAAGATTAATTTCTTGTTTCCAAAAAAGAGCTAAGCCACCTCCTCCCATGACCATGAGGAGAGACTAACAGACTGCTGGAATAACCCATCCAATTAAATACATTGAGAACGAAGCCGTCTGAGTTCTTCGTCTCCGTGAGGAAGAAAATGTCCGGGAAAACTTTGAGTCGTATTTCCCGTAATCGTTGAACTGTCGAGGGATTCCCCAGCCCTTGACAGTTCCATGCTGCTATCTTTAAGGAAGAGGAGTTGATAGATTCCGGAAATCCATCGATTTCTTATTGATTCCAGATATAATAATCGTTCTTGGCTGAGCTCCACTTCTGCTCTAAGAATGGCTTGTACCTCTAGAAGAAGTTTGGGACGATTCTCTGGCTCTAGAAGCATTAGGAGCCGCCTCAGTATGGTTCTCCTCATTACAAGGGATTGGTTCTAAGACTAGCTTTCTTCGGGGAGATGAAGTAGCTTGCTTGAGTTTCCTCTTTCGAGAACTAGAACCCGGCAAATTAGCAGGACTAGGCTGAGGTTTTTTTGCTATAGGCGGACGACCTCGTCTCTTTTTTGGATTTGGGGTAGAGGTGGTGGGGGGGTTATCCACTCTGGAAACATTTAAGGGGCCAAGCCTTTCAGATGCAGACAATCTTCGCGGCACCGGCGAAGAGACATCATGTTCAAACTCCGGTTGTGCTTTAGCCAAAGACGCTCTAGCCATATTCAGGGCTATTTCTTCCACTTCTCCTTTCTCTTATGCTTGCCTAACTCTTTCTCTGCGGGCTGCGCTTTCTGTAGGGTCCGCACAACTTACATACTGCACCATAACCTCTCTAAGTTCTCCCATAGCTTCAGAGATAGCACTTTTTGGGATATTCGCCGCATGGATTTCTCTTTCTTCAGGTCTAAACATCAATCAATAGAAACCTCACTCCAAATTGGGCCACATGAGTAAAAAATGGATGTATATTTATACATATGTATTGGTTAAGAATGGATGCTCAAAGGGAGAGAAGCCTTCGGTTCCTGAACATATATCTCTCATCTCAGAACTCAAGTTCTTCAACACTTGTAACATGTGTTAATGTTCATGGTCGCTTAGATTCTTCACGAGAAAACTTTGAAGCTGATAATTCATTTCTATCACGCTGAAGCATAGTACTTTCAACATGGTTGCACTTCTATTCAACTTCCTCATTTTGGCCATTTTCTTCTATTTATTCAACATGATTCGCACTGAATTTTGTATTTTTAGAAGAAAATTCTATGATATCAAATCTTTTCATTAAATTTTGTATTTCACAATAAGTGTTGAATTATAAACTATTAGCTATTATAAAAATATCAAATCAAGCATGCCAAAAAATATAATTAAATATTAAAACAAGGGTGGGGTAAAATATTCGGATCCAAGATCCGATCTAATATCCGATCCAATTCTGTATGAAAAATAGAGTATTTGAAGGTTCTGAATCTGGATCCATTGATATAGATGTGGTTCATATCCGTTGTCATACACAATTTTCTAAAATAGAAGAATTCTTAAAATATCACAAAAAATCAACTTTAAAGTTTTAAAAACAGGAGTATTTTTAAGAATACACATAACAAATATGTTCTAAAATATTTATGAAAATAAATTTGAAAACTTTTATATGATATTTTCTATTTCATTTGAAAACTTATAGGATATTTAGATTTAAATAGTTTCTTTTCAGATTTGAATCCGGATATCTTAAAAAAATTAAAATACCACCTAAAACTACATTGCCGACATAAAAAAAAAAAAAACTAGGGACCCATTGGCTTTATGCGCTTGTACATAAATCACAAGTGTTTCTGTTCATATGGTTGAACATATTTTTCAAGAATAGACAAGATTGCTAGATTTGTGAAGACGAAAACCACTGAAAGAAATACTGTTCACGTAGAAATAAGAAACATCAAACCAAGGGAAAAAGAAAGATTAAATCGGCTTTTAGCTCAAGATTTCTACAGTCAAATTTACTTAACAACACACGAAAAATATTAATGATCAATCAATTGTTAACTCAATGTGTATCTTTTGTTTAACACCAAGAAAGAAGTTATTAATTAGAATTAGAAGAAATTGATGGAAGATGATTAGAGTTGATTGTCCTAGTGGTAATCCTTGTTATGTCACTACTATGTCACGATCCAATTTTTTTCTTTAGGCTTATTTATTTAATAGGTCGGATGTGGAAAGATTTAAGGGGTGTTCATGGTAAACTGGGTTAATAGATTTAATGATTATCAACTACGTTAGAGATTCTTCGTTCTAAGACTTGTTCTTATTGCATGTTTCTAGCTTGATCACCTTAAAACTGATTTTGGGGATATATACCCACGAGAGTGGTTAAACAACTTTATCACTTGAACTAGCCTAGATGAGCTCGATTTTGTAGCATGTGAGGATTGAGTTATAGTATCTTATACACTTATCAAATATGATCTTATTATGTGTTTTCCTGCTTAATTACCTGCAAGAGTTGAATAATTAGGTTTCTTAAACATGAGTAGTTAGCGTTGCGAGAGTAGATTAATTATAATTCAGTGATTTGAGTTCAAGAATTTTTTTGTGTTACTCCTTTGTTGAATCCTTTTGGATGAATAATCCATGAACCCCGGAGAAAAACCTTGAATGCCCAACGCCTCGTATCTTATTAAACTAAACCGTTATTTACGTTGCTTGCCTTTTCTATTTTCATCGAATTTGCTACACCAAAACAACTTCTCATATTATTGTCTTATTAGCTAGGTTTTAAAACTCATAAATTTATAGCGTAAAATTTGGTTTATGTGAATTCGATTCCTTAATATTTACTGCGATTGTATGTGCACTTGCAGATTGTTTTTACAGTTAAGACTTTATACCCCCATCAGTTACGTCAGAGCTTCATGAATTACAGAAACCAAATCGGAGTCAAGCGTCTGACTAGGGGACATGAGTGATAGTGAATGTGCAAGTACCCGAGTCCAATCTAGCTTGACTCGGTCTTAGATCCCCTGATATCTTTCCAAATTGACGATCCCCAAACCGAATAAAATCTTCCGATAACTGGAGGAGCACGTCTAATCTAACCTGTCACTGGTCCAGAACAGCTACAACTACTATTTATGTGGTTGAAAGTTGTTGGAGCTCTTAACACAAATATACTTGTGGTTGCTGCAAAAAATACTTTATTATTCTAACTAACTCCCATGTGGTGGTTAGAAAACCTGGTCCATATAGAGACCGACTAAAAGATGACAAAAAAAACAAATCAGAAAAAAGAAGTTAATGAAAAATAACACATTTAACACATTTTTGCTTGCCGACAAAAAACAAAAAGAATCGATTCGATGCTTACTTCCTATATATGTACTTTGTTAAGAATGGATGCAGCGAAAGAAGCATTCAGCTCATGAACGTACTTGGTGATGCTGTACAAATAAGGTAGGTACACTTTCTCCCACATAGTCCAAAAAAAACAAACTATTATTGTTATTGATACAAAAAAAAAAAATATATATATATATGTTTGTTATGTTTTGCCATATCGTTACTTTCTTCACAAAAAAGGGTACTACTCCGAGAAGATTGTAACTAACAAAAAATACCTTTATAAAACTCATATATCTTTGTTAACCAAAAAAAAAAAATTCATATTTATGAACCGAAGATGATGCGAAAATGATTGAATAATATGGTTTTGGAGGGTTTAGAAATAGCATATTAAACTATCTGGACAAATTTGTGAGATATTTTGCCATATAATTTCGAAAAGATTGTAAGTAAAAAAGTACCTTTATAAAATTCATATTTCTTTGTCAAAAAAAAACTCATATTTATGAATTGAAAATGATGCGCAAAAGATTATATAATATGGTTTTAGGGGTTTAGAAATAGCATATTAAACTATCTGGGCGAATTTCTGAGATATTTAAAATCTGTCAGTGTCGTTACACAGTGAAGGCAAAAAGAAACAGAACGATTTGAATTCAGTGCCAAAAATGAAAGCAACCCGTAGAATTTACTGGCGATGCCGATCATTCTTTTCTTCTCCGTCGTGTAGTTTCTCTGGCGGGTATGTTTTGGGAGGATTGGAGACTACTTTCAAGACCTTTGGAATCTATAAGAAGAGATGGAACAGATTTTGCTCCTGATTACCATTTTTCTGGGTTTCGCTTGCTCCGGGAGATGCAGCGATGTTTACAGCATGAACGATTTCCCGGAGGGATTCGTATTCGGATCCGGTTTTTCGGCTTTTCAGGTTTGCAATTCCAACTAATTTCCGTTTTGACAAAAAAAATCGAAATGGATTTTCGATGATCGGAAAAATTGGTTTTGATGACTCTCAAAGTGGGAAGGAGCTGTTGATGAAGACGGGAGGTTGCCTAGCATCTTGGATACATTCATTCACTCTGGTAAGCTCTTTCACAAACCAAATTAGAGTTAAATTCATAAAGTAATTTGGGTTGGGATGGATTTAGATATTGTTTAGGGTTTAAATCACAATCACTCTTCCTAACATGCAGATGCCGGACCTACCGGAGATATAGACTGTGATGGGTATCATAAATATAAGGTTGGTCAATGTTCCTCTGTGATTTGTTTGGTGCTCAAAAATGTGATAATAATCAGCTATGAACAATGATAATGATGCAGGAGGACGTAAGGCTGATGTATGACATGGGTTTAGATGCATTCCGACTCTCCATCTCGTGGCCGCGGCTTATACCAAGTGCGTGTGTGTGTGTTTCTTTGCCAGAACTCGAAATTTTGTTACCTTGCATAGAATTGTAATCGTGTTTTTGTTTGTTTGGTTTTTCAGGTGGAAGAGGTCCTGTGAATCCAAAGGGTTTACGGTTTTACAAAAACCTTTTAAATGAGCTCACAAGACATGGTAAGAATAAGATTATCCTTCTCATCATCACATTTAGCGTGATTGTGTCATGTGTCTTTGAAGAACATGGAATTTGAGTTTGTTATGGCTCTCTGTTTCGCATGAACGGGGAGTACAGGAATTGAACCGCATGTTACGTTGTATCACGATGATCTCCCTCAGGCTCTTGAAGATGAATACGGAGGATGGATTGACCGCAAAATCATGTAAAGCCAACTTTTTCTTGCAACTAAATTTGATCACATATTAATAACTCTCTAAGTGAAGCTTTCTTATATGTATATGATCATCTATTGCAGCGATGACTTCACGGCTTTTGCAGACGTTTGCTTCAGAGAGTTTGGGAACACAGTGAAATTCTGGACGACAATTAATGAGCCCAATATGCTAGCTTGGGGAGGTTATGACTTGGGATTTATGCCGCCTAAGCACTGCTCTCCTCCATTTGGAAAGTTCAACTGCTCCAGAGGAAACTCTTCAACTGAGCCATATATTGCACTCCATAACATGTTGCTTGCACATGCATCTACCGCGAGATTGTATAAGCAAAAGTATAAGGTAAGCTTACACACATATACGTACACACACATATTTATCCCTGATCTCTTGAATGCTCGATTTATCTCTCTCTCTTTTTCTCTCTGTCTCTCGTGTGATGTTGTAGGATAAGCAGAATGGATCTCTAGGTATAACCTGTTATGTATACTGGATGGTTCCTCGTACTAGCTCTGGAGAGGACGAGATTGCAACTCGGAGAGCCAACGATTTCTATTTAGGCTGGTTTGTTGAACACAATCATCTTGAGAAATTTGCGTTTATTTTCAAATTCTTCTGTGGCTTCTCTGATGAAAAGGGAAAAATCTCTGGATTCCAGGGTTCTGCACCCGCTGGTGTTTGGGGACTATCCTGATGTGATGAAGAGAATCGTTGGAAAGAGATTGCCAAGTTTTTCGGAAGAAGAATCAGATCTCGTTAAAGACTCATTCGACTTCTTGGGAATCATACACTACACAGCAATGTACATCGCACACTTATCCAATTCCCACCAAGGAGATTTTACTTCAGACATGAATGCTTCAATGAGCCGTATGCTTTTCTTTCCTGGGATCTTTATGTTTTTTTTCAGTATACCATACCTGAGTCCATAGCTGATTCGTTATTCCATTTTCTTGGACAGCCTTTGGGAATTCGACATTAGTCACGGTGTGTTTCCAAAGACTGCCAATTTAAGAAACCCGTTTTGTCACCCTAACACTCTTTAATCTTGAGTTTTCTTGTCTTATATCCACAGATTGATGTGCTTCCTTGGGGTCTTGAAGGAGTGTTGGAATACATAAAGCAGAACTATGGCAATCCTCCAGTCTACATTCTTGAAAACGGTCTTTCTCTCCCTCTCTCTTTCTCTCTTGTTCTTTACTTGGTTTCCAAAAATTATACAAATGTTGAGAGTTTCTCTGTAAATACACAATCAGGTCGACCTACCAACCACCATTCATCGCTTAACGACGTGGAAAGAGTTGAATACCTTCATGCTTATATCGCTGCCGTGCTCAATTCAGTGAGGTATGTAATATGCTCCTTGGAAAGACTTGCCTCGTAAACCCCAATACTCAACGGCATACGATTTGTTATATGCAGGAATGGGTCAGAGACAAGAGGCTACTTCCAGTGGTCGTTCATGGATTTGTTCGAGTTTATCGATTACAACTACACATATGGATTATACTATGTGAATTTCAGCGACCCGGAACGTAAAAGATCTCCGAAAACCTCTGCTCTTTGGTACTCTGCTCTTCTCAAAGGGTCGACCGTTAGTTCACAAGTGGCGAAGAACCTCTCGGTATCTTCTTCTCCTGGTTTTGCTTCTCAGTAAAATATAAATTAGACCCGGCTTGGTTTCTCTCCGGTTTGGTATTCTTATTCAACGATAGGAAGTTACGCACCTTGATAATATTTTATTGTTGTTGATCATGTTTTTGAAATATATCGAAATCACTGCACAATGGCCCCAATCATATATATATATATCCAATTGAAATTCTACACAATCAAGTCTAATGATTCACGATATGTTGATGAGAATGTGGATGATTTTCGCCAAAGTCTCCGCCATTTTGTTCTGTTTCGTGTCTCATCACTCTAGTTTTTACATCTCGGATTCGAGTTTTGTCGAGTCTTGGTGTCTATGTAAACATTGGTCTATGTTTGATTTCTCTCGTGTTTTATGTGGTTTCGATTAATTTCTACTAGTGTTCGATTTCAATATCAAACCGTTTAACTCCGTTGAATTTAATTAAAACATGGTGATTATTTTATTAATTATATTTGAAATAGCAAAAAAAAATTTTTAAAAAAATGAATAAAACAGAAGGGAAAGGGGAATAATTCCGACGACAAAAAAAAAATCAAAAAATAATCTATTTTGGGGATTTAAGGTTCATGAGAGAGTAAATTTCAAAAATTGCGACATTTTGCAAATTCGAGAAGAGGCAACTTATATGGGTTACAATTTGAGGTCTAGGAGGCGCAGTAGAATGAATCAGAGGGTTCGAGTAAGAGACAAATTGTAAGTCTTTCACTTTGACATGATTCGTAGGTGAATAATATTGTGATGATTATCGTAATTGGGATTGCATAAACGGTTTTGTGAATATTGGGGTTCTGTGGGATTATTGGCAAATGGCTAACAATGCTAGTTCATCTACGAGTGAACACTGGGCACTGAGTTTGAAGTGTTAGTTTTGTTATTTTCATGATTCAGAATGAAAGTCTCGGGGTTTAAAATGCTAGTAAATTCAACTTTGAGGGTTTAAAATGCATTTTTCCCTTTTCAAAAATGGGAACCATTGACTTTTTGGGCATGGTCTGAATGTTTAGTTACCCTTTTCTTTTCCTTTGTACTGGTTTGTCTCTCGAATATTCCAAAGTCGTCTTTTTAGGGTTAGTATGAAATTTAGAAAAATTAATCATTCGAAAACTAGCAAAATTAACTACATTTTATCAAACGTGAACCAAAATTTAGTAAAATTGAACAAAAAATTATCACATTAACCGAAGTAACCAAAAATCAGCGCAAGGGTTGGTCCAGCTGTGCTCCTAGTTCGATTTTCGGTGAGAGGGATACTTTACGCCATGTCATAAGATATTAGCAAAAGCTAATCCCGAGCCATAAAGGATTAGAGCATAGGCCCGAACCCTTCCTTGTTAACAAAAAAATAATAAAAAATGCATATTATTAATGAGATTACATTACAATAATCTCATAATAAATTAATAGGAGAAGAAGAAACTAAAACAATAAGAAAAAACTGCATAAGAGAATAAGGGCTAAGGGCTGCTTGTAAACTTAAGACCCACCGGTGGAATCCAGGTAAAATTTCATCATTTACAATGATTTGATATATTACAAGTTAATGTACTTAATTATCGGTGGATTTTTTGAGGTAGTTTTCGTTAAAAAAAAAAAAAAAAACATAATTGGTTTCGTACGACAATTGGTTTTTCTCTTTGGAATTTTTTTATTTCTTAAAGACATAATTGCACGTAGTAAACTTTGATTCAAGAGACTTTCAAGCGATTAGTCTCCTAACCTAATCGCCGCCGTCGGTTGGCCCACGCCGCCGGCGAGAACTCTTTTCCTCTCTCTCCCTCCTCTTCATCACTCTTTTTTCTCGATGTGGCAACTACCCCCTGATTCTGTTATTCCGGAGGAGCCTCCGCCGCCTCCGTCAGATCCAGATGCGACAGGCCCTGTGAACGAGCTCCCACATCCAGATCCGCCGTTCCCAGTAGCTGAGCTTCCATCGGTCACTGAGGAAGACCATCCTCCAATCCTCTACAACACTCCACTTCCCTGGGCCACCAGATTCAAATCCTCACTCCGCAACTTGAGGAAGATGGTCGAACCAACTTTCACGGAGGATGGAACTCCGAAGGTCCGCGCTCCGGCTAATGTGATTCTTAGGGCCACAGAAACTTGGAAGGATCATATCATTGCCCACTTTCACGGAACCCCTCCTCCTTTGGGAAAAAACTTCCTGACAGGGAAAAATCACTCTCATGAATTTTTCAAACAACCGGGTGCTCATCTTCATTCCATCTGAAGCTTCTCGTAACTGGGCTCTTGAAGTCGGGTTCTGGCAAGCTGGAAACTGCCTCTTTTCTGTGTCTGCTTGGTCTCCTTCCGCAGAGCTTTCTCCTCCTAAACTACTTTCAATCCCAATCTGGGTCCTGGTTAATGATGTCCCTCCTTCACTATATTCTCTAGAAGGCTTGGGCACCATTGCTTCTGGGATTGGTGAGCCTCTTCACAATGACAAGTCCCGTCTAAACCCTCTGATCGACGGTGACACAAAAATCAAAGTCGAAATTCTTCTAAGCCAAAACCTTCCAAACTCGGTCTTAGTCGAAGATGATGATGGCAATGAAGTTCGAGTTTGGGTCGAATACCCTCGTCCTCCTCCAAAATGTGAAAACTGCGGAAGATTCGGGCATCTTGTTTTGCGTTGTCCGTCTGCTCCTATCCAAGTTACTAATCTCCCTTCTGCAGATTCAATCAATGATGAGAAGGCCTCTACCTCTTCGGGATCAGTCGCTCAAGGTTCAGTTGCTGTGGGCTCAGTTGGCACGGGCTCAGTAGCTGCGGGCTCAGTTGAAGCGGGTTCAGCTGATGCGGGTTCAGTAGCTGTGGGTTCAGTTGTTGCTGGTTCAGTTGCTGCGGGCTCAGCTGCTGCTGGTTCAGTTGTTGCTGCTTCAGCTGCTGCGGGGTCTGTTGCTGTGGGCTCTGTTGCTATGGGTTATTTTGCTGAGTGTTCAGTTGATCCTTCTCTGGCAAAGATATTGGGATCAGCTCGAGATAAGTCTCATGTTCTTCCAAAATCAGCAAGCCCCCCACCCTCTCCCGTAGGGACTTCTTCAAAGAACTCTCGGGTTTCAGGATACTCAGACTCAGAAGGTTCGGGTAATAATCATTCTTCTCCAGAAGTCAACCTTAAGTATGTTGTAAAAAGAAAGGAAGTGGCCAAAATCTTGGACCCAGAACAAGCAGTTCACTTGGCTCAAACTTCGCTTCACACCGACCAATTCAAAGATGAAGAATCCGTTATTGCTGCTGCTCAGTTTATCATCGGTAAGCGCCAGAATGAGGTTGTTCAGGCTGATGCAGAGGCTCCGTGGATCACTGTCTCAGGAAGGAAAAAATCCAGAACTAGACAAAAGTTGGCTGCAAAAGCTCAAGCTCTGAAGGAAGAAAAAAATCTTAATTTGGCTGGTCATCATTTGTCAGGTACCTCTCATAAACGGGTAACTTTAAAGGATAAAGCTCGCGTTCGTAGCCGTTCCAAATCCAGGGGTGCGCCACTTCGCAGAAACTAATCAAGTGCTATTTCAACCATTTTTGTAATATATGAAGCTATTTTTTTGGAATGTGCGCGGGTTAAATGGTTACCGTCGTCAATCTTTAGTTAAACAGTGGATTTCAGCCAATCATCCTATGATCGACGGCCTCTTAGAAACAAAAGTCAAGCAAGATATAGAACTTTACACAAGTTTTAGAAGCCACCTTACCAGGTTGGCGCGTAGATATCAACTACTCAGTACAAGCAGATAATGGGAGAATTTGGGTTGTATGGCAGCCCTCACTTGCTGTCATCATCTTTAAGAAAACTGACCAGATGGTCATTTGTGGAGTTACAAACCCTGCCACAAACCAGTCTTTTGTAGCAGCTTTCATCTATGCCAGAAATTACATGGCATTCAGAAGATCTTTATGGCGAGACATCAATGAAGTATCTTTATCCCCTCATTTTCAGTCAGCTCCTTGGATTTTCATGGGGGACTTCAATCAGATTTTTTGTACTCTTCTGAGCACTTCTCTTTACAGCCTTATGATCTTCCTCTTCAAGGTATGACAGAATTCAGAAACTGCATAGAGGCAAGTAACTTATCTGAGCTCAACACTCGGGGATCTGTTTTTACTTGGACTAACAGACGACCAGAAGACCCTATTTCGAGAAAGTTAGACCGAGTGTTGACAAATGATCATTGGCTTGTTGCTTTCCCCAACTCAGTCGCAATCTTTGATCCCCCAGGTGATTCTGATCACGCGCCATGTATCATGCCATGTATCATCTCTCTTACTGATACAGTGACAAGAAAAAAGATCCCCTTCAAATTCTTTAATTTCTTGGTCACACACCCAGAATTCTCATCCAAGGTATTAGATGTTTGGTTGGAATCATCTTTTGAAGGATCTGCCATGTTTGTTCACTGCAAGCAGCTACGTGAAGCTAAGCAGGGATGTCGCCTCCTGAATAATACTGGTTTTGCCAACATTCAGTCCAAAACAAAGACAACTTTTAATAAGCTAGAAACAATCCAAAGAGAGTTGCTCCAAACTCCATCTCAAACTCTCTTTCTCGAAGAGCAATCAGCCAGAAACGAGTGGTCTCTTCTTGCTTTGGCTGAGGAATCCTTCTTCCATCAGAGATCTCGCATCCATTGGTGCTCCGTGGGGGACGCCAATACAAGCTTCTTCCATCAATCTGTTGTTGCACACAAGGCCGCCAACACCATAGTTTATCTCAGGGATGCAAACAACCTTCGTGTCTCAAACCCAACAATCGTGAAGGAAATGGCAATTCAGTACTATGTCAATTTGCTTGGGACCTCAGATTATGGTATCTCTCCCTGCTCTGTCGAAGAAATCAGGTCTGTTCATCCTTATCGCTGCTCTGATGATTTGTGCAACTTAATCTCGGGAACTCCAACTAATGAAGAGATCAAGAACACTTTTTTGCCCTTCCAAAGTCTAAAGCTCCTGGTCCAAATGGCTTTCCTGTGGAATTCTACACCTCCTCCTGGAATGTTGTAGGTTCGTCCTCTATTGCTGCTGTTAAGGAATTCTTTACTTCTGGCTCCCTTTTGAAGCAGATCAATGCCACTATTATCACCCTAATCCCAAAGGTTACAGGAGCCGATAAATTGACTGATTTCAGACCAGTTTCATGCTGCAACACAATTTACAAAGTCATCTCCAGGATTTTGTCTGCTCGTATCAAATTATTTCTCCCTCAGGCAGTTCAACGAAACCAAATTGGCTTTTTCAAAAGGCGGTTACTCTGTGAAAACGTCCTTCTGGCTTCAGAATTGGTTGCAGATTTCAACAAAGAGGGACCGATTACTAGAGGCTGTTTGAAAGTGGATCTTAAAAAAGCTTTTGACAACCTCAATTGGACTTTCATACTAAACATCCTCAAGGCATTCAATCTTCCAGAGGTTTTCATCAGGTGGATAAGAGTCTGTATCTCCTCTCCTTCTTATTCTGTGGCAGTGAATGGGGAATTGGCAGGTTATTTCCCAGGTAGGCGCGGTCTGAGACAAGGGGATCCAATCTCATCCTATCTTTTCGTAATTACTATGGACATTCTGTCCAAGCGACTTGACTTGGCAGCCCGTGCCAGAAGCTTTCAACTTCACCCTCTATGCTTAGATCCTCTCATCACTCATCTCAGTTTCGCCGACGACGTTTTGTTGTTCTTTGATGGTTCTGAGACTTCGCTTGAAGAAATTCTCCTGATTCTTGGGGACTTTAAGAGAGTATCGGGTCTGGCCATTAATAAGCTGAAGACTTGCTTATATATTGACGGTAATAACCAGCAGCACTTGAGGGATACGACAGATCGATTTGGTCTTTCACAAGGATCTCTCCCAGTTAGGTACTTGGGTCTTCCACTACTCCCACAAAAGTTAAGACCTTGCGATTATCAGCCTCTTATCGACAGGATAGTGAAAAGAATCTCCTCGTGGACGGTGCGACATCTCTCCTTTGCGGGTCGGCTACAACTCATCCAGTCAATAATTCACAGCACAATCAATTTGTGGTCTGCTGTTTTCCCTCTTCCAAACAAGTGTCTGGCTGAACTTGAAAGAATTTGTAGCGCTTTTCTCTGGAGTGGAGCTCCAAATTCCGCTAGAGGCGCAAAAGTTGCTTGGTCTTCAATTTGTACTCCTAAAGAAGCTGGTGGATTGGGGCTAAGAAGGCTATGGGATTGGAACAAAGTTTTTGGCTTGAAACTAATTTGGCTATTATATGCCGGAGGAGGTTCTATTTGGGTCTCCTGGGTACAATCTCACTTAATTCGAAATCGTGTATTCTGGGATGTCGATTTCAGATATGAGGGCAGTTGGATTTGGAAAAGGATCGTAAAACTCAGGACCTTAGCACGACACTTTATTGTGTGCCAGATTCACTCAGGCTCTAATGCTCTGTTTTGGCACAATAATTGGACATCCTTGGATCCCTTGATTGATTTGGCAGGTGCATCTGGACCAAGAGTTTTGGGAATTGATAATAAAGGGACGGTTTCTCAGGCAATATCTCTTAATAGTTGGCGACTTCCAAAAGGAAGGAATCCAATTGTTTTACTGCTTAAGGCTTGTCTACCACAAAATCCACCGGTTTTATGGCCTATGAGACAAGACGAGTTCCTTTGGTTAACTAATGTAAATTCTCAGCCAAAACCTTTCTCTTCTAGGAAGACTTGGAGATCTCTTCATCCATCAACTACATATGTGGCATGGAAACCAGCAGTTTGGTTCTCAGGTTCGATTCCGAAACACTCTTTCATGTCTTGGATAGTGGCGCGAGATAGACTGCCAACCCGTGACAGGCTGCGCTCTTGGGAGCTACTTGTTCCATTATCTTGTCTGCTATGCAGCAGATTCGACGAGACCAAAGAGCACCTATTTTTTGATTGTTAATACTCAAAAAGCATATGGCATCACTTCATAACATGTGCTCAAATATCTCCACCAAACAATCTCCATGACATACTACTATGAATTCATACAGCTTCTGCAGACAGAAAATTTTTATTCATTTGTAAGCTTTTCCTTCAAGCCGCTATGTACTTTAGTATGAGTTTATTTCTTTATTCCACTCAATTATATTCTACTTATATTTATTCCACTAATATTACTAGTAACTACCATTTGGACCCTATAGGTGGCAGCTACTATAATAAAGAGAATAATGTCAAATACAACGATGACGTTTTCGAACATGGTTGGTCCAGTTGAAGAAGTTAGCTTCTATGGACATCCCATCACTTACTTTGCCACAAGTGTTTATGGTCTTCCCCATGTAAGTGGACTCATTTGAAGTGATTATTGTCACAATTCATATCCAAAATAGAACGGTTTAGTTCTCTCCAGAACATCAAATCTTCGTCTATGGGATCAACTGATGGCCTGGCTTCTTTACAAAATGCTATGATGGTTGTCAACTTTGGGATTAAGCAAAACATCTTTAATTGGGACATTAGATGCCATTTGACAACATATCTTTCAATACATTTCCAAAAATGTATTGAAACAATAATAGTTAATCAAACAACATATCTTTCAATACATTTCCAAAAATGTATTGAAACAATAATAGTTAATCAAAACTTTCAATTTGAAACACCGTTTTGTTCTTCCATAACGACCTCAAGCAAATTCTCATAATTCTTCTGCCATTGATCATTCATCTGTAAAGATTTTTTGTATTCAAGTTTCAGTCTTTCCATTTCGATCTCCGTTGCTGCAGAGCCTTGTTGCTGAAACAACACCAAAAACAAATAGACAATTGTGAAGAAAAAAAAACAGCTTTGCCGAGAAAATTCAGGGTTATGGTAATATGGTCATTATCCAAAGAAACAAAAAAAAAAAAAAAATCTTGTTTTTCTATAGACAGAGGAAACACAAACCTGAAGCTCTTTAACTTGCTCGTTAATTAGGTCAGCACTAAGGAAAGAAGAGTAAACAGGAACATCAGAAAGTGGCAGTGGATCAACGATAACTATACCATCCATAGTTTCTTCTCCTGATCTTTCATATTTTTCCAAAGGCGGAGGTAATAATGACCCGTGTCTTTTCCAGGAAGATTGCGTTTTGTTGGAATTAGCAACAATCGTTTTTCTAACAACTTGAATATTGTTCACAGGGCCTGTAAGGAAAAGTTCGTGAAAAGCATAAAATGGGGTAGTTGAAAGATCATTCTGAGCAAGTAAAACTCAAACAGAAGAAAATGCTAACAAAAATACCTTTTCCATGGCCAAAAGTACGAACAGGGCGACGTGATTTGGGATCCCAAACACAAATCACACCATCTTCTGATCCAGAAATCAAAAGGTTTCCGTCCGCGCAATATGCTAAGGACGTAACAGCTTTGCTGTTCAGGAAAAAAAAAATATGGAGTCAATGATTATAAATAAGTTGAAGGGATGTTAAATTTTCATTACAAGTCCATTATGTGAATCCATTAAAACGGAAAATCAGATGCAACATGTTAAGAGATCTAGTGAAAACCATCTTAGAATCAAGAACTACTACAAGCTGATGTTCAAATATATAAGAGATCTCATAAACCCATCTTAGAGTAAATAATTACATCAACATACTGTTCAAATATATAAATATATATTATGATTTACAAGATGCTAACAAAAGAGAATAAGATATTATCTAATATAAGGAACAGGAAGTACCTTTGTTCGGATACTGAACCAAGAACTTGTGTCCCATAGTCACTTGTGGCATTAATGGCGCCGATATAAATCTTGCTATCTCTGCTACCAGCATAGAACACAGACCCGCCAGGGTCCAATGAAAGTGCATTGATTGCTGAAGGAAAGATGATATTTCTCAACAATTTCCCCTTTGACAGGCTCCAAACCTATGGATTTAGAAATCCAGCCGCAGTCATAAAATACCAAAAAAAAAGCCATATCAGGGTTTATAATCGCCATAGATCGAGATTTTCAGATTCGAACGTGAACAAAAAAAGCTATATAAAAATGAATCTCATTAACAATATAGGTCTGTCTACTTTCTTATGCTAAGCATTTACGAAAGAGCTTAACTTCAGATTAACGGTCCAAATAAGTACCTTGCAAGTCCGATCTTCTGAAGCAGAAACTATCATAGCATTGCAGCCTCCATAGTCTATGACAATGTCGGTTACAGACATTGTATGCTCATTAAAATTGTGTTCATAGAGAGTGTTCCCTTGCTGCCTCTGGAAATCATCAAATAGCCTAACTAACCAACAAGAGCAAGGAATAAGAATAAAGGCAATACCTTGCAAAAAAAAAATTGAAACCCGGCAAGAGAAATACACCATATTTAACCTTATTAGAGACCAGACTCTAACAGATCCATCTTGAGATCCTGAAACCAGCAAAGAGTCGTCTCCAGAGAACACCAAGCAAGTTACTGAACGGTAATGACCGTGCCACTTCTTAAGCAGCTTCCCGGTCGCAACCTAATTTCACCAATAGAACAAGTTTAGACCCATGAAACTCAAAATACGCTTAACCATCAGAAATGATATCAAAATGTAAAATGTTACCTCCCAAAGATATATATCTCCAGAGGTTCCACCACCAACTATGTAAGTCCCTTCAGTGTTTGCTGCAAGAGCTTTTATTGACTCCACCGGGAAGCTCCTCACTTCAACTTGAGGCTACAATCAAAAAACATCTTTTAATCCTCATTAAAAAAAAAGGGTCTTCAGAGAAACAAAAGTGGGTGAAGTCGGAGAATGAGAAAGAAGAACCTTAGTCCAAGACCAGAAGAAAATCGAGCCAGAGGAAGCGGATGCGTTACGGAGCTGAGAGGCGGCGAGGAACTTTTCTCCGACGGCGGTGAGACCGTGCGCAGGAGAGGCGCAAGGCTTGAATCGAAGCTGCTCATTCCCGGATTTTAGATCCCAGCTTCCGATTCCGCCATCGATAGAGGAAGACGCAATAACAGAAATCTCCATAGCTGATTTCTCTATCTCTTCGGAGAAAGAGGGAAGAAGAAACAGTTTTAGTGTTTGGGATTTATGATAAAAATTAGGGTTTATGAAATCTGTGTTTGATTGAATATAATAATAGTTTTGCGGGTATTTAGAAGTTTTATCAAAAGTAAGGAGTTATAATGTAAATTTCAAATAATTAACATTTTCGTTGTCACCGTTGCTGTCTAGATGATGAGGAAGAAGCTCAATTTCAAAGCTCATGAAACGTATCAATGTCGTTCTTCGTCTCCGTCATTTTCCGAAATTCAGACAACTTTAAACCAGGAAAGTAGCTTCTTCTACACCCAAACCGGAATTCGAATCGAAATCAACACATGGGACATCTTTCCATGACAACTTGCTGGGTCGAGTATTGGACACTTACCCAGATCTCAAAACCATTAGAACAGTCCACTCCAGAATCATTCTTGAAGACCTACGCTGCGATTCGTCTTTGGGCGTTAAACTTACGAGAGCTTATGCTACTCTAAAAGATGTGGCGTCAGCACACAAGGTGTTTGACGAAATTCCTGAGAGAAACGTAATCATCATCAACGTCATGATCAGAAGCTATGTGAATAACGGGTTTTACCGTGAAGGTATTCAAGTGTTTGGGATGATGTGTGGCTATCATGTTAGACCCGATCATTACACTTTCCCGTGTGTTCTAAAGGCGTGTTCTTGCTCTGGAAATATTGTCATTGGGAAAAAAATCCATGGGTCCGCTACAAGAGTTGGGCTCTCTTCGACTTTGTTTGTTGGGAATGGTTTAGTTTCTATGTATGGAAAGTGTGGATTTTTATCTGAAGCAAGGCTTGTACTTGATGAGATGTCAAGGAGAGATGTGGTCTCTTGGAACTCGTTAGTTGCTGGGTATGCGCAAAATCAGAGATTTGAATGATGCTTTGGAGGTTTGTAGGGAGATGGAATCCATGAAGATAAGCCATGATGCTGGCACGATGGCTAGTCTGTTACCAGCAGTCACCAACACGACAACGAATAATGTTATGTATGTTAAAGATATGTTTTTGAAAATGGGGAAAAAGTGTTTGGTTTCATGGAATGTGATGATCGGTGTGTATATGAAAAACGCGATGCCTCTTGAAGCCGTGGAATTGTATTCCCGAATGGAAGCTGATGGAATCGAACCTGATGCAGTCTCAATCACAAGTGTATTACCTGCTTGTGGAGATACATCTGCTCTGTCTCTTGGTAAGAAAATCCATGGATACATCGAGAGGAAGAAGCTGATACCGAATCTGTTGTTAGAGAACGCATTAGTTGATATGTACGCAAAATGTGGATGTCTAGATAGAGCGAGAGATGTGTTTGAGAACATGAAGTCCTGTGATGTTGTTTCTTGGACAGCTATGATCTCAGCTTATGGAGTCAGCGGAAAAGGCCGTGACGCCGTGGCATTGTTTTCTAAAATGCAAGACTCGGGTCTCGTCCCTGATTCAATTGCGTTTGTCACAATACTTGCTGCTTGTAGCCACGCGGGGTTGCTAGAAGAAGGTCGGAGTTATTTCAAACTCATGACAGATCACTTCAAGATTACTCCTAGGTTAGAGCATTTTGCTTGTATGGTGGATCTTCTTGGCCGAGCCGGAGAAGTGAAAGAAGCTTATAGATTCATACAAGAAATGTCAATGGAACCGAACGAGAGAGTTTGGGGAGCATTGTTAGGTGCTTGCAGGGTCCACTCCGATACAGACATCGGTCTACTAGCAGCTGATAAGCTTTTTCAGTTAGCACCTGAGCAATCAGGTTATTACGTATTGCTTTCTAACATATACGCAAAGGCTGGAAAATGGGAAGAGGTTACAAACATCAGATATCTAATGAAGAGAAAAGGTTTGAAGAAGAATCCTGGAGCGAGCAACGTTGAGGTCAATGGAGAAGTTTATACATTCTTAGTAGGCGACAGGTCACACCCACAATCCGGTGAGATTTACAGAGAGCTGGATGTTCTAGTAAGGAAAATGAAAGAGTTAGGGTATGTTCCTGATTCAGAATCGGCGCTTCACGATGTGGAAGAAGAAGATAAGGAGACGCATTTAGCTGTTCACAGTGAGAAATTAGCCATTGTGTTTGCATTGATGAACACAGAGGAAGGAGAAGAAGACAATAATGCCATAAGAATAACGAAGAACCTTAGGATTTGTGGAGATTGTCATGTCGCAGCAAAGCTTATTTCACAGATAACTTCTCGCGAGATCATCATCAGAGACACCAATAGGTTTCATGTGTTCCGATTTGGTGTTTGCTCTTGTGGTGACTATTGGTGAAATTAATGTTAAAAAAAACATTACGAAAAACGCAGCGTCTTGATGATAATGAAAGTACACACTTTTTTGGACAGCTATATAATATCTTATAAAGCTTCTGAGCTGAGAGAGAGAGAGAGAGAGAGAGAGAGAGAGAGAGAGAGAAGTTAGAAGAGAGAGCTCAGGTTAAAGAATTATCTTACCGATGATTGAGTCGGTTGTGGCCGTTCGTCTCTCCACCGGATTCAGCTCTTCAACGGCGTTACTCCGTAATCTCTTTTTCTTCTCTCTGTTCATGATTTTTTTTTCTGTTAAATCAACAATCAGTTCTAATGATTTGGTAGCCGAAGTTCTGTTCTTTCACTTTCCTCTGTTTTTTAATTCCTCAAAAATGCTCTCTTATACGTTTGTCTCGTAATTTGCAGAGTATCGTCCTGCACCGAGCAGGGAGGAGGGAGTGAGCTGCTTCCATTATGCGTCCCGCCGCGTTTTTCAGCTTCAACGTCTCAACAATACCGCTCGGTACTGTAGTTTCACTTTGTTTCGTCACCAAATTTACGGTTTTTGCCAAAAGAAAGGAATTTTTTTTGGGTTTTTCTTCGACATCAAGCTTGAATCAAGAGCTTCCTTGTTGTGAGAGTTTTGGCTTTATCAAGATGTTAGATTCTAGTTTTTGAATAGCTTATCTTTAGTACTTGGGGTCCTATACTACTATGCCATATATTTCTTGTCAATGTGAATGGTAAATTTAGAGTGAAGTGGATGTTTCTTGATTATATAGAGCACTAAGTTATGTACTTCGTTGATCCTTGGAACCAGTTAAAGTTTCTTTTGAATTTTTGTTCTGGTGTTGCCAATACTGACTTGTAAACTATGACTTGAGACTGAATTTCTTGTCGTTTGAATTTGTGACAGCAGTGACTATTTAACAAGAAAACGCCATTTTCGACTCGGGAAACTCGTTCAAGCCCGATTAGTTGAGTTTGAGATCGAGCCTGACTCGGTTCTATACAATTCGCTCATCAGCTTGTATTCAAAATCCGGAGATTTGGCGCGAGCCAAGGATGTGTTCGAGACCATGGGGAGATTTGGTAAGCGAGATGTTGTTTCGTGGAGTGCTATGATGGCTTGTTTCGCTAATAATGGAAAGGAGCTCGATGCGATTGAACTATTTGTTGGGTTTCTGGAATTGGGTTTGGTGCCAAACGATTATTGTTACTCGGCGGTGATACGAGCTTGCTCGAATTCGGAATATGTTTCGGTTGGAAGAGTGATTTTAGGGTTTTTGATGAAGACTGGGCACTTTGAATCCGATGTCTATGTGGGTTGTTCTTTGATCGATATGTTTGTGAAAGGGGAGAACAATCTTGAGAATGCGTATAAAGTGTTCAATCAAATGTCTGAACTAAATGTCGTTACTTGGACATTGATGATCACTAGGTGTATGCAAATGGGCTTTCCTAGGGAAGCAATCAGGTTTTTCTTGGACATGGTTTTAAGCGGATTTGAATCAGATAAGTTCACACTAAGCTCTGTTTTCTCTGCATGTGTTGAGTTGGAGAGCTTGTCCTTGGGAAAGCAATTGCATTCTTGGGCCATTAGGTCGGGACTCGCGGATGATGTTGGGTGTAGTTTAGTTGACATGTATGCGAAATGTTCTGTGGATGGTTCGGTAGATGATTGCAGGAAGGTATTTGATAGAATGCAGGATCATAGTGTTATGTCGTGGACGGCATTGATCACAGGTTATATGCAAAACTGTAATCTCGATGCAGAGGCTATTGAGCTCTTCTGCGAAATGATAACCCAGGGTAGTGTCCAGCCAAATCATTTCACTTTCTCGAGTGCATTCAAGGCATGCGGAAATCTTTCGGATCCACGGGGAGGTAAACAGGTTCTTGCTCATGCCTTCAAAAGAGGTATTGCTTCGAATAGCTGTGTTGCAAACTCGGTTATCAGCATGTTTGTTAAATCGGACAGGATGGAAGACGCCCGGAAAGCGTTTGAATCACTTTCTGAGAAGAACTTGGTCTCATATAACACCTTTCTTGATGGAGCCTGCAGGAATTTGGATTTTGAGGAAGCTTTTGAGCTTTTCAGTGAGATCACAGAGAGAGGATTAGGTGTTAGCGCTTTCACATTTGCTAGCTTGTTGAGTGTAGTTGCAAGTATTGGTTCAATAAGAAAAGGCGAGCAAATCCATTCCCAGGTTCTTAAACTCGGGCTCTTGTGCAATCAACCCGTCTGCAATGCTTTGATCTCTATGTATTCCAGATGCGGAAGCATTGACACAGCTTTCCGAGTCTTCAATCTAATGGAAGATCGTAATGTCATCTCATGGACTTCAATGATCACAGGTTTCGCAAAACATGGATTCGCTAAAAGAGTACTCGAAACATTCAGCCAAATGACGGAAGAAGGGGTGAAGCCAAACAAGGTCACTTACGTCGCAATCTTGTCCGCATGTAGCCATGTTGGTTTGGTCTCCGAAGGATGGAGACATTTTAAATCAATGTATGAAGACCACAAGATCAAACCTAGAATGGAGCATTATGCTTGTATGGTTGATCTTCTATGTCGATCCGGGCTTCTCACAGACGCATTTGAGTTCATTAGCACAATGCCCTTCCAAGCCGATGTTCTAGTGTGGCGTACGTTTCTTGGAGCTTGCAGAGTTCACAGTAACACAGAGCTTGGAGAGATGGCTGCGAGGAAGATCTTAGAACTTGACCCGAATGAGCCCGCAGCTTATATACAACTCTCAAACATATACGCTAGTGCAGGTATCTATATAATTCAAACACAAACCGATAAAACTCTTTCTTCTAATGATTAAACTTGTGTGAAGTGAAGCTATTTTGAATGGTTTGATGTAGGGAAATGGGAAGAATCTGCAGAGATGAGGAAGAAGATGAAAGAGAGAAACTTGGTTAAAGAAGGAGGTTGCAGCTGGATAGAAGTGGGTGATAAGGTTCATAAGTTCTACGTAGGTGATACATCTCACCCGAGCGCTCACCGAATATATGTTGAATTGGACCGATTGATTGGAGATATAAGACGTTGTGGATATGTTCCTGATACGGATCTTGTTCTTCACAAGCTAGAGGAAGAGGATGATGAGGCAGAGAAGGAGAGATTATTGTATCAGCACAGTGAGAAAATCGCTGTTGCGTTTGGCCTTATAAGCACAGGGAAATCAAGACCGGTAAGGGTGTTCAAGAACTTACGGGTCTGCGGAGATTGCCATAACGCGATGAAATATATAACGACGGTTTCTGGTAGAGAGATTGTATTGAGAGATTTGAATCGTTTTCATCATTTTAAAGATGGGAGATGTTCATGTAATGACTATTGGTGACTAAGATAATTGTTTTATCCTCATGTAAGGAAGCTCCCCAAAAGAGATAGCCTAATCTGCAAATCCCTCTCCAGCTTCTGAGCTGAGAGAGAGAGAGAGAGAGTGAGAGAGAGAAAGAGAGAGAGAGAGAGAGAGAAGTTAGAAGAGAGAGCTCAGGTTAAAGAATTATCTTACCGATGATTGAGTCGGTTATGGCCGTTCGTCTCTCCACCGGATTTAGCTCTTCAACGGCGTTACTCCGTAATCTCTTTTACTTCTAATGATTTGGTAGCCGAAGTTCTGTTCTTTCACTTTCCTCTGTTTTTGTATTCCTCAAAAATGCTCTCTAATACGTTTGTCTCGTATTTGCAGAGTATCGTCCTGCACCGAGCAGGGAGGAGGGAGTGAGCTGCTTCCATTATGCGTCCCGCCGCGTTTTTCAGCCTCAACGTCTTAACAATACCGCTCGGTACTGTAGTTTCACTTTGTTTCGTCACCAAATTTACGGTTTTTGCCAAAAGAAAGGAAGTTTTTTTGGGTTTTTCTTCAACATCAAGCTTGAATCAAGAGCTTCCTTGTTGTGAGAGTTTTGGCTTTATCAAGATGTGAGATTCTAGTTTTTGAATAGCTTATCTTTAGTACTTGGGGTCCTATACTACTATGCCAAATATTTCTTGTCAATGTGAATGGTAAATTTAGAGTGAAGTGGATGTTTCTTGATTATATAGAGCACTAAGTTTTGTACTTCGTTGATCCTTGGAACCAGTTAAAGTTTCTTTTGAATTTTTGTTCTGGTGTTGCCAATACTGACTTGTAAACTATGACTTGAGACTGAATTTCTTGTCGTTTGAGTTTGTGAGTATACATGAAAGTGTGCATCATCCTTCATGTGTGAAATACTTTCACCTGTAGTAAAATGTGGAGATGCCCTTAACATTTCAATCTCTTTTTGTTTTCTACGTATTTGTATGTACATTTATATTACCTTTTGTTGTAAACAAATGAATTGACTTATATGCACTTTTCTAGGAGTGGATTTCTGAAGTACAGCTGTGACTATTTAACAAGAAAACACCCGAGGAGAACTCGAACTCAAGCCACAGCCGAGTACTTAGATTCAGCTTCAGATCCAGAAAAGCAAACTGGGAAGTCAAGGTATCATCATCCTTCAGAAGAAATTACTAATTAGGGCCTCTTTGCCACAAAATGCTGGAGATTCCAGGCTTTCACCTGCAGAAACTACTAGAACCATCATTGAGGTGTTATATTGCGTCTTTCAATCTGCATGACGTGTTCATGAGACCCTTAGTAGTATTTAAGCTTTGGATTATGTCTAAGTTCATTATCTAGAAATTGGATCAAAGTTGTGAGGGGAGGTGAGAGACTCCAATATTAATTCTCTCAAACCTTGTATCGTTTTGATCTTCCGGGAATAAAGGAAATCTTTTCTTATTTCCATTGATTATTCAGTTTTACAAGTTAATCGTAACATAAAGCTTCTCCATTTTTTTTTAATTATAAATTTATCCATGTCCTTGCGAGTTTTTTTTTTCCTTCTCTGTCTATCCATTGTCTGTTTATCTGGAAAACTTTGTGTCTTGCCCTTGCTTTGTTTCGCAATTGGAAAATATTATGGTTCCTGTTTTCGAGTTCTACTTCTTATCTAGACTCTGCGTTTTGTTGCAAGCTTATGCTTAGTAGTGTCATTTACTCTTGGGAACAGACTGACGTTGAAGTGGAAGATGTCAGAAAAGCACAACTTGATGCTATTGCTCATGATGCATCAGCTGGAATCATAAGCCGTTTAGAAGAATCTGGTGATAAACTAGCTGAAGCCCTTAGATCTTTGTCTTGGAGACATTACAGTATTCAAGCAGAGGTAAAATAGCTGCAACTTAACTTTAGAAGCTCTAGTTACGCGTTGAATTTTTGACACGAAGTTTCTATAGGTTTCTGATACACGTTATGGTCTCGTCTACAACCGTCGCCAAAAAGGAAATAGTTAGTTACGGGATAAGCTTTCCTTTCGGTATTATGATTTCAGTTTTGTGTTTTTTTTCCTTTTATTGGTTTTAAGTCTTAGGATCGTTACCTTTTTAAATTAGGAAATTGGTTTGTAGCATGGCCTATATAAGGTCTTTTAGATTCAATAAGAAAACTATCTTCCAACAATTAATCTTATTCTCAAGAGAGACTAAGTTTAAATAGGAAGTTAAGCTAAAATCTCTCTCTTGCTTCAACCATAACAACATGCTATTCAGGCCCGATTACGAGAGCGAAAGCTAAGTCTTTGGCTCATATCAATTTGGTATCAGAGCAACGCGATTCAATGGGAGACACAGACTCGATGGCAACATTCTCTGCGCAACTCGCAAAACTAATGGAGATGGTCCAAGAAATGCAATCCTCGTTAGGGAATCTTCAAGAAAAGACTGCTGCTCAACAAACAGCGTTGGAAGCATCTGATGCAGCTCAACAAAAGATGTTCGCGCAGACCCACGAGGCAATTACACAACTACGAGGGGAGCAGACCGTGTTGCACAGCAAGCTCGCAGCAGGAAACCAGGTCGTGATTCCAGCCCCAACAGACGGAGATCCAACATAGCGTGAAAAGAGTATCACACCAACCTCTAAGAGTGATCACAACATCATCATACCACCAGGACGTGGCGGTGAGACGTCCACTCATAAGGGGATTTACCACTGGAAAGTAACAGAACGGTGGGAGGCGAGCGGCAACCTGCTTACTCCGGGGGACCATGGACGATACGTTCAGTAGGTAAGGAACGAGGGCATCGCTGTGCAGACGGAGGTGGAGACTGGAACGTCAGGCCAATTGGCGTACTGCAAGACGGATTTCACATTGATACCTCAACAAGAGATGTCCAAGGGACTGATGGATTTGGAAGGGCTGGTGGTTACGACCCTAACATTAGTGGAGGTGGTCACTCAGGCTCATGGGTATCACAGCCCTCGAGGATGGAGTTTCCACCATATGATGGGTCGACTAATGCTGTTGAATGGTTGCAAAAATGCGATGACTACTTTGCTGATCAAAGAGTTTTCAATGACGATGCGAAGGTACGACAAGCCACATTCGTGCTGACAGGACAGGCGTACCATTGGAACAACAATCTCCGACGACTGGTCACGCACCGGTTAGGTTGGGCAGAATTCAAAAAAATATGCAAAAGCCGTTTTGGGAAAGCTGATGCAGTAAATCCGGTGGGGGAATTGTCTAGCCTACGACATACTGGAACCGTTGATGAGTATTGCAATCAATTCGAGGAATGTCTAGGACGACAAACCATGTTAACCAGTGACCAACAATTGTGGCAATTTTGTGCTGGTTTATCCGACAATTTGCGTAAAGAAGTGGAATATCTTCGTCCTGAGACAATCTTCGAAGCAATGGAATACGCTCGGGATAATGAATATAAAATTGAAGGTGACCGGTGAGTACGAACATTTGGAGGACATTTAGCTCCCTTAGCTCGACAACCCGTGCAACCAACTAAGCATGGGCTATTGGGAAACCGCGGTAGTCAAAGCACGAGAGATGTAGAACCCTCATCATCACGACCAGTAGGGCCTTCGACAGCTCCACCAAAAAACTTTTGGAAGAAATTAACCCGTGCTGAGATGGCAGAGAGACGTGCACAAGGATTGTATTTCAATTGTGATGAAAGCTTTACAAAAGAACATATTTGTAAACCAGTCTTGTTTCACATCATGCCAGTCATGGACGGGGAGGATCAAGAAGACGAGCCTTTCGAAGAAGAAGACGTGGAGATCTCCTTGAATGCGATGAATGGAACATTAACTAAAACAACATTCCAGGTACGGACTAATATCGCCACAGAAACAGGATGGGTGTTACTCGACACGGGCAGTACTCACAACTTCATCAAGAGCAGCATGGCAGAAAAACTAGGAATTACGATGAAACGACGACCAGGACGATTTGTGGCACTTCATGATGGAGGAAAGTGTCCAATTGACGGGTTTTGCAAAGGGCTCGTAATGAGTGTGCAGGGACATCAATTTGAGGCAGACTGTTTTGCGATTTCGTTAACCGGGTTTGATATCGTTCTCGGGATTTGTTGGTTGAACGCTCTTGGACGTGTGATGTGGGATGAAACGACACACACGGTGGAATTTCAACATCAAGGTTCGACAATTAAATGGCACGGTGAAGCAGCAGCACGCGATGGTGGAGATATTGTCTTGAATGCTCTCAGTACCAGTATCGAGAACCTGGAGAAATGGTTCACGGATGAGGAGGAAATTTTCACAACTCCGAGCATCAACAAAAGGACAGGGTCAACACCGCGAGCTCGAACGATTTGGTCACTAAGTTCGGCACCTGCTTCAAAGGGTCTTGATAAGCTGTTGAAAGAATACAACGCTGTGTTTTCCAAACCATCAGGGTTACCTCTTAGGCGTGATTGTGACCACAGGATCAGACTTATTCAAGGGGCTAATCCGGTGGCTGTAAGACCCTACCGTTACCCACATCTACTCAAGGATGAGATTGAGAAACAATGCACAGAGATGCTTCGTACTGGCATTATTCGACCTAGCAGCTCACCATTCTCGTCACCCGTCTTGCTAGTGAAAAAGGCAGACAATTCGTGGCGATTTTGCATCGACTTCCGCGAACTAAATAAAATCACGGTCAAAGACAAGTTTCCAATACCAGTAGTTGATGAGCTGATAGATGAATTGCATGGAGCCCGTTTTTTTCACAAAACTCGATTTAGCATCAGGGTATCACCAGGTCCGTGTATTCGAAGAAGACATTGAGAAAACTGCTTTCCGAACGTACCATGGTCACTATGAGTTTCTCGTTATGCCATTTGGGCTTTTGAACGCTCCATCCACGTTTCAGAGCCTTATGAATTCAGTGTTTAGTGGAATTCTTCGGAAGTTTGTCTTGGTATTCTTTGACGACATTCTCATTTACAGCACTACATGGGCAGATCACTTAGGACATGTGAGGCGGGTTTTTGAACTCTTAATGACTCACGGGTTACTACTTAAACACTCAAAGTGTTCGTTTGGCCAAGAAGAAGTGGGCTACCTTGGGCATGTGATTTCTCACAACGGGGTGAAGGTTGATCAGTCCAAAATTACAGCCATTACAACATGGCCGCGCCCTGAGTTGATCCGAGCGGTTCGAGGATTTCTTGGTCTTTCGGGATACTATAGGAAGTTTATTCGAGATTATGGCATTATTGCAGCCCCGTTAACCAGTCTACTTCGCAAAACAGGATTCTCGTGGAATGATGCCACAGACATCGCTTTTAATACCCTAAAAAAAGCCCTCTCTGAATCTCCGGTTCTAGCTCTGCCAGATTTTTTGAAGGACTTTGTCGTCGAATGCGATGCATCCGGGAGTGGTATCGGTGCGGTACTTCAACAAGATGGGCACCCAATAGCATTTTTTAGTCTACGGAAAGAAGTCAGTACCAACTATACACTTGCGAGTCTCCGAGATCGAATAATTCGCGGTGATGAGTCCTCCAGTTGGGAGGCGCGAGACGGGCTGGTTTTTTACAAAGGACGAGCTTACATGACATCAGATTCGGCGTTGGTGCAAGATGTTGTGTCCGGATTCCATAATTTTGGTCATGAAGGGGTCCAAAAGACGATGGATCGAATACGGCGTGATTTTTTATTGGAAGGGCTGGAAGAAGACTGTCCAAGACTTCATTGGGAATTGTCAGATTTGTCAACATAATAAGTGGGAAACTCTTCAACCAGCCGGGTTAATGCAACCATTACCAGTTCCGACGCAAATCTGGTCTGGTATTTCAATGGATTTTATTGAAGCACTGCCTAAAGTTTCAGGGAAGACTGTGATCTTAGTTGTGGTGGACCGTTTCTCGAAATACGTGCATTTCATGGCGTTAAGTCATCCATACACAGCTATTACCGTAGCACAAGCATTCTTTCGGGATATTATGCGTTTACATGGGATTCCTGAAACAATTGTTTCGGACAGGGATAAAGTCTTTCGCAGTCTCTTTTGGCGAGAACTGTTTTGGTTGCTTGGTACTGATTTGTGTTTTACAATAGCTTATCACCCACAATCTAACGGGCAAACAGAGGTGGTAAACCGGACTTTGGAAATGTATCTTTGGTGTGTAACAGGGGATGCTCCGCGGAAATGGCTCACTTGGCTTCCTTGGGTTGAGTATTGTTACAACACCTCGTTTCACACAAGCCTCAAGACAACACCGTTTAGGATGGTGTATGGACGTGAACCTCCACGACTTTTGGACTATCGTTCAGGGAGCTCACGTATGGAAGCGGTGGATGTCGCTTTGGAAAGACGTGATGAGTTCCTTGCAATGACTCAGCAACGAATGAAAACCAATTATGATACCCACCACAGAGCTGTCGAATTTAGCGAGGGAGATTGGGTGTGGCTTAAACTTCAACCATATCGCCAATTAATTGTAGCAAAGCAAGCTTTCACCAAACTCTCTCCGAAGTTCCATGGACCATTTGAAGTGGTTGCTCGCATCGGTACAGTTTCATATCGACTTCGGCTCCTAGAAGGTAGGCAAATTCATGATGTTTTTCATGTTTCTCTCCTGAAAGCACATAAAGGGCCTCTTCCCAGCAATGGCCCTAGTCTTCCACCTATTTTGCAAGGACGAGTTGTTCCGGCAAAACCGTTCAAACTACTTCAGGCTAGGTCGAGGAGTGGAGTTCGGCAGGTACTGGCTCAGTGGACTGAAGATCCAGCAAATGATGCGACTTGGGAAGACGCAGAGAAACTACTAGAGGCTTACCCAGAATTGGAGCTTGAGGACAAGCTCCTAGTCGAGGAGGAGAGTAATGATACACGTTATGGTCTCGTCTACAACCGTCGCCAAAAAGGAAATAGTTAGTTACGGGATAAGCTTTCCTTTCGGTATTAGGATTTCAGTTTTGTGTTTTTTCCTTTTATTGGTTTTAAGTCTTAAGATCGTTACCTTTTTAAATTAGGAAATTGGTTTGTAGTGTGGCCTATATAAGATCTTTTAGATTCAATAAGAAAACTATCTTCCAACAACTAATCTTATTCTCAAGAGAGACTAAGGTTAAATAGGAAGTTAAGCTAAAATCTCTCACTTGCTTCAACCATAACGACAGGCTATTCAAGCCCGATTACGAGAGCGAAAGCTAAGTCTTTGGCTCATATCAGTTTCATGAATATTCTTTTCATACAATACAATGTGAATATTCAGATGCAGTTTGTGTCTGAAAATATGATCAGACCAAACTTTTTTTTTTTTTTTTGCAGGAAGTAAAGCTGATTTTGGTTTGACCTCAGGCTTTGTGCAAAAGCAAAAATTGAGTCATTGCGGTTTGCATTTTTGACAAGGGTAAATCAGCTCTCTACTTTGATCTCTTGAAATCTTGTTCATGATCTATGATATATAAGAAACCGTACAAACAGAATAATTGATGCTGTTATAACATTTCATGCCAATCAAAACTCTTGCAGGCAACATCAGAAGACGACGCAGAGGGACAAATGAGAACACTATTATTCCCGACAACGAACCCGTCAAATCCACAGAAACCGAAACGAACGAGTCAGAAGGAGTCTTAATGCTCTAGTAATATTCAATGAAGCTGCGCGGAGAAAACAGTTCCATGAACCAAAATCCAAAGTGCCAATGCATATGTCTATGCAACAAACATGAACAATTTCTTGGATATCTAAGCCCAAGAGTAAAGATCCTTTGGCTTCAAGCAATTTTTTCAATTGAATTTTGAACGCTGTAACTTTTTGTTTAAGTGGTTTCAAGTTTGTGGGTTACTCTGCACAAAATTGAGCATTGAAGTTTCAACCCATTCTTTAGAAAGTGCCATTACTTATGCAGAAATCACCTTTAACCGGACCTTTGTTCTGGTATTTCCCGCGCAATTAAAATGCATCAAGCGTGACAACTCAAACCAAACCCGTTACTCAATATGCAATACAGGAGAGTAATAATAACTCAAACGTGTGAGTAGATTAGATCTTGCAGCCAAAGCAAGAACGCAGCAGTGATTTAAGGATCCTGCCTTTTCCTTAAAGACAGGATCCTCGTCAAACTTAATTGGCTTTTGATTGTCTGTAAAGCAACTATATTCAGATTGACATCTTAAGTTAGAAACTGAATTGCTTCGGTTCTTGTACTGTAAATCTCGAGAGGCCAATATGATGTAGCTAACCTGAAGATCTCCAATATCTGTCACGGCCTCATTATCTGAACCAGGGTATTTCTCAAAGATGTACTCAATAAGCATGCCAAACTACAGAAACAACAAAAGAAAAAAAAAAGCTATGACAATGAAACACACGGTTTCTTCAAGGTCAAGAAACCATTTTGGAGATTCAGAACTAATGAACTAACCTGTGTTCCCCAGTCACCAACATGGTTTCTGCGTAGAACATCAACCTTTGAGTACTCGAGCATTCGAGCTATCGTGTCACCGATGATAAAGTTTTTGGGGCCCCCAAATAGTGTATCAAAGTGGTTTTAAGGGTTTTTGAATTTGGTAAGTGACCCCAGTTCAATCCTTGGCAAAAGAGTTTTTTTTTCTTTTTTAGTTACGCTTTAAAATAGGACATCCTTTTAGAAAAAGGAAATCGAGAACTGACAGAAAAAAAGGAAATCAAGATTCCAAAAGGAAAACTAGATCTCAAACAAAAAACGAAATCAGAATTCCAAATCGAAATTGTGATTTTATAAATAACTCTTTTTGGTTTAGATGTTTTACAAAGAAAACTAAATAAAAATCCCAATTTGTTTATAAATAATTTATGTCGTTTCAAAACTATATTACATTTATCTTATATAAAAAATAATTATATTGGAAAGATCCCTGTTTTTAAACTCGCCTTAAGCCTCTAAGAACCTGAGCACGGCACTGCGTATGAGATTGCTTCTGCTGACCACAATGGAGAGATTTGTTTCACTCACAAAACAGGTCTTGAATCTTTCGAATTTGGATCTTTATTTTCTTAGATCTTCATGAGGATATCAAAAAGAATATAAGATAAATTTTTGTTTTGCAATAATTTGTTTATTCTCTTGAATATGAATATCAACCAAGAAACAATGAGTGTAAGATTTTTCAAATATTACAATTAGAAATAATAAATTCATTTGTCAGTAAAAAAAATATATATATATATATATATGTGGCAAAGTATACGGGTCTAGAGATGTTACAATCATATATATTGATCACTAATTTGATTGTATAAAATGATTACTTTTAAGAGACTCATAAATCCTTCACTATTAAGTGAAAATGAGATATGGAAAATAAATATATAAAATTAGAAAAACACCTGATGAAAACAATCTGATAAAGATAAGTAAAAAATAAGAAAAAAAATCAATCATTGCCTATTATAGATGCAAATGAAAACAATATGATAAAAAATAAGTAAAAAATAAGCAAAAAATAAGCAAAATATTTACATTTAGTCAGTTTCATGTATCTGAGATATAATTGTGTATGATGAAGACACATTCTTGAATATTTGGTGATGGTTGCTTTAAGTCTATGTGTAAGAATTGGTGATGGTTGATTTAAGTCTATCTGCAGATTATACCTCAGTCAGTCTGTTCCCGTTATGGTTTGGCGATTGGCGCAACAGTGGCGCCATATGTCGGTGTTCTTGTCTGGATCTGCTTTCCATTTGCGTGGCCGATTAGTAAGGTAATTAAAGCAGAGTAAGAAGGTGATGGTTGCGTTAGAGTAAGAAGACTAAAACCACAAGCACCCCAACAAGAGCCACTAGATCCGGTTGAAACCCAAGGCTCTGCATTTCTACTACTGCTTCAAAGGCTCTGTTGGCTAACCCATTTTGAGCAAATCCCGAGATCAACGACCCCCACGAGACCGCGGTTTTATACATCATCCTACTGAACATCCTGGAAGCAAGCTCTATAAACCCAACCTTTACGTACATATCAACAACGCTAGTTTCAACTAAAACATTCATAGGAAGACCTGTTCTGATCAAATACCCATGTACAGAACGGCCCATTTTCGGATCCCCGAGATCAGCAGAAGCTTGTAAGAGACCCAGCATCTGCGTGGTAATTGATGGGATGAAGAGAAGGTTAGGGAGTTGATTATGGCTGACAACGTTGAAAAAGTTTTATTCATCAAGCTAAGTTATGAAGTTAGCAAAGACCTGTTATGTTGGCATTATAATGAAGAATAGTTATACACTGTTAAATCTGGATATTGGCTATCTATTCACTTACCTACTGCAGCTCAGATAGATCCACCTCCTGGTAAACAGCATCTTAAAAATGCTGTATGGAAATTAAACACAACACCAAAAGTTAAAGATTTCTTGTGGAAAGCTATAACGGGTATATTAGCGACGGGGAAACTCTTCGAAGAGGTCATATTCATCAAAATTCATGGTGTAAACGGTGCGGTAAAGAAGAAGAGACTATGAAGCATCTATTTTTGACTGTGATTATGCCCAAGATACATGGAGAACATCAGGTCTACCAAATCCAATTTTATTTGACTCACAAGCAACCTTCGAAGACAGAATACAAGCATGCCTTGCCTATAATACATCTTCACAGTTGAAATAGTATCGACACAGCTTCCTCTTTGGATTCTTTGGAGATTATAGAAGAGTAGAAATCAATTTATATTCTAAACATGTTGCCAAACAGGTATTAAATCTAATATAAACTTAAACATTACAAATTAAACATATTTGAATCAATAACATTTAAATTAGTTCTTATGCCTTATTTCACATTTTATATATCACAAAATATAATTTACAAAAAATTTTATTCCAAGCGGACGCACGTGTTTAAAATTTAGTATATTATTAAAATTGACATTTTCATATAAAAAATTACATAAATGTTTTTAAATTTTTCGTTGGTATTATTTATAGACAAATTGATAATTAATTTTTAATTATATATATTTTAGTTAGTATTATTAAGTATATATTTTAGTCATGAAATATGAAAATTTGATAATTAATTTTAAATATATGGTACTGATTACGAAATGCAAGTCTTTTAATTTTAGCCAAAATTATATAAAAAAATATTTTATTCTACGTATAATCTTCTAAGACTTTGCGCATGTAATTTGGTTGGAAAAGAATACATCAGTGTGAGGCTTTTCTTTTGTATAAGCATAGTTTTTAAAAATCTTGTACCAAGTTAATCCATGGAAAATTCGTAAGAATTTATAAGATAAATATCTTTGTTTTGTTTTTCTCAAAAAAAAAAAGGTATCTTTGTTTTGTATTCTATAATCAAAAATTTACAGAAACAATAACGATTTGTCCAAAGATTCTACTCAATTCATTTTTTTTTTTTTTGGCCCCGAGTCGTACTATCCGGCGTGATAGAATAATACAGAGGAAAAAATGTTAGACGAGGGAGACAAAAGAAAGTGGGTAAGGTGGGAAAGTATTTGCAAAGATAATGCTCATGAGAAGTTGTTATTTTTTTAATTTTTAATTTTTAACTTTTAATTTTTAATTTTTGTTTGTTATTTTTTTCCAACGACGTATACCGTAATTAGGGCTATATACAATTTCATACAAATTTTAATTTTTTTAATATATATTTATGATTTGGAGACTAGATAATATATGTATATTGACCCTTTAAAATTTGTATATTATTTTGTTTTGCTATGTATTTAGGGTCAGACCTATTTCTCAATTATACTCTTTTATCTATTTCTATTCCGTATATCAACCATTCGAAATCTATAAGATGTAGTTTTGTTTATTACTAAACCAAAAAAAAATCATTTCTATTGTAATATCAATTAAGATGGTGATATTTTGTTGTTGTTTACAAACACATTCATACACACTAGTACACTACCAAATTAAAATTCAAGTTATGATACAACAACAAGAACATTACTACAAACTACTAAAATTTTCCTTGGCTGCCTTCATTTTGTTTTGTCTGTTCCATAATTTTCCTTGTTTTCTCTTTGTTTTGTTGTGATTCCACTTTATATTTCGCTTTCAAATTTTTTATTTTACAGTATAAATTAATATTTTGTTTTTGTCCATTTCGATGTGGATAGTCTTCTCATTCACCAGAAGAGAAACCAAAGTACGTAAGCTTTAGCACTTTCATCAAGTCTATTTCTTTCACATCCTTTCATTCTCTTCTTAACTTCTTTTTCATCTTTATTTTTTTTAGAATAAATTGCACAGATCATCGCTTATTTGAAATTTCATTAGTTTTTTTTTGTCAATTTTCTAATTGCTATGAGAAAATAGCACTTATTTCAATGAAATGACGATTATACTCTCCTTATTGCTACATTGTGTATTGTCCATTGTCGTACACGATATATTGTACATGTGTAAATTTATCATGAACAATAACAAAAATGCTACTTTCTAGTAGCACTTTGAAAAAGTGACAAAAAAACTAATAAAACTTCAAATAAGTAATAATTTTTGCAAAGCTCCTTTTTTTTGTTTGGTTAAAATTTTCACATTTTTTGGTTTTTTATACTACATAGAGAAGACATTTTTCTTGATTATCTTCACTTTTGTGGGATTTTACCTCAACACTCAAAACACGTTAATATCTGGATTTGGAATTATTTTCAACTTGCACATCATATATATCTCTATCACACTGTGTATATATAGATATTCTCTAATGTTCAAACAATTGCAGGTTTTACAAGAAAAAAGCTTCTTAAAGCATTTTATAATGTCTTTTGCCCTTATAGTTTTTATTTTAAAAAAGAACACTTTTTACTATTTTTATTTACAAATTAAAATGTTAATAAAGCTTAGGGGCTTTTTCTATCGCACATTACATGTTATCAAAATTCTAAAACATCATATAAATGAAATGGTGGGAGTATTAGGGGAAATTGAAAACTAATTTGATAACTGGCAAATGCAGCATTTTTAAAAGTAATATGAGCTAGAATTGGGCCTTCATAAACGTGAACTGTTCTTTAGTTTAATGGGCCTTATCGGGCTTCAAGTTTTTCATCGATCTAGACCACAAGCAGAAGAAGCATGTGTTGTTGGTGGAGTTTATGCAATTACTGTACTTAAGGTTCGCACCATACTTTTTCGTGTAAATTCTTTGTTATTAGTTATTACCAAATTTGCTTATGACTTTTCACATAAATCCAGTGACGTTCTAATGACTCTATGGCTCCAAATGGTGACCATAATTGAGGAAAGAAATGATGAAGAACATGACATTCCTCTTCATTCCTTAATTTTTTTACCATTTAGAGGGAATATTTGTTACATATAATTTCTCTTCATTCCTTCTTTTATGAAGAATTATAGAACAAATATATTCCTCATCAAATTTGACAAAGAACAAAAAGGAAAACAATAAAAATATATATTTTATGTTAATTATTAAAAATAAACTTATAGAAAATTGACATTTTAACATGAATCTTCCACACATAACGTGAGATTTTTTTCTTGTCTAACCTAATATATCGGCAGAAAAAAAAGAACAAAAGGTACACAATCTTATTTTTTATGGTTATAATTATTATAAGTTTAAGAGCAAAAAGCATATGTGTTTAACGATACTTGGAAATAACACATGTATCATTTAATTGTTGAATATTTATTATTTTACTATATTCTTTTTTTTTTGTTACCATTATGACAATTTGTTCAATTCTTTCTCTACTTTTTTTTTTCTTTTAATTTGTTCCATATGAAACCTTTTCACTTTTTGTTTCCTATCATTCCCATTATTCTTGAAGTGGTCACCGTACCTATGTATGAGGATAAATCTTCATTTTGTGTTCCTCTTCTTCCAAATCAATTCTTAGATCAAATATTTTCTTGTAACAATTTCGCCATAATCACCACAAAACAAAAATGTGTAGACACGAGACCGGAAGGATCATTGATAAGACTAGAATAGTAAACAGATTACAATTCTCTTTTGCAGAAGATACTCATAATCAAGCTACCTCCAACAAAACATTTTCTATTTTCTGAATTATATTCCTCTTTTTATCTCTTCAACAGCTTCTGAAGCTCCTGCCACATTAGCATCATTGTTCTCTACTTCTCTCCAACCTTTCTTATTGAACCACGCCTCACATAATAAGCCCTTTGATGGCTTATCAATCATCCAAATCACAATTTACAACCACTTCAATCTAATTTTTTCAATTGAAAATTTCATACCATAAGATGTGACTTTTACACAAACTCCATCGCTTCTGCAATCTTGTTCTTGACAGATGAACCGGCCTTGGTTTGAATCATTTCCCCAGAATTGGTAAGACCCAATCTCCATCTCTCTCTCCTTCCCAATCTTCATGAGAGCTGTCAAAATCGCACAAAACCAAAAGACGAAGGAAACACGATTCTGAGAAATTCTCTCTTCTATTCACGTGTACGGCTCTTGCCCATGTATATACCATGTTATGACATATAACCTAAAGACATAATTAAATCCCATTAAGCCCATATAATACAAAGCCCAATATACATCTCATTACCC
>PKMM01030066.1:151142-175918 GCA_002933915.1 Eutrema heterophyllum
GGAAAATGTGTTGTAGCTAAAGTAATAAAAGAAGGCACGTGGGGCGATTAATGAAGGCCATTAAAACCGCATTTTAATTTATGGTCCCACGTAAATACATCTCCACCTCTAATTTCCTTTTGCTTAATTTTCAATAAAAATAGATAGTTGTGACATGACTGTTCAATCTAATCGTCAGAATTTACATTTCTAACCATTCCCAATTAATGATTCGGTCTCTGCTACAACTAATTTATACTATTTCCACAGAGAACTTATCTTTTGGTCCACCAATGACGAATCTGACCATTTTAATTCTGCATTTAACTTTTAGATTAAATAAATAAAAAAACCGAACAAGTAACAACCATTTACGACATAAAAAACAACACTTACACTCGCTACTTATGAATAGTATTTACACAATGGTAACACTAATGACTAATCAATATAGACATTACAAAATCCGTAACGTCATCACATATTCCTCATAAATTTTTTTAAAAAAAAATGTATAACACTACCAAACTTTATACTTACCATTTTTTAAGGATTAGGTTCGCTGGTGGTGATATTGTTACGAGCTACATGACCTAGCCGCAAACAATACTTGTAAATTCCTAATCTTTTTGCCCCTCCCTTAATCCCAATATTCATTTGCACTACACGTAAAAATAATAATAACGTTTCTTGATTCTTCAAGGACATCTAGGGTTTTTTCCTGGACCTCCATAATAAAAATAGTTACCCCACACACGATTCGTCCCACCTCTTATATCATAACAATTGGGATGATCAGCAAGAATCTTTAGATTCGAAACGGGAATAAGAGTATTGTCCCAGTCAACCGTTTGGAGATTCCGGAAATAAGATGCTTTACCAAAACCTTCACCGGAGAAATGGCCACTTCCCATTTGGGTCGAAGTGTGTGAACCACCGGGTCGGGTGTTGACAATCTCACCGCCGAATTGGACCATGCTCCCATGTTGTCTTAGATGCGTAAATAGAAACGCCGGCCAATACCCGACTAATGTACCCGACCCGAATTGTAGCCACCAGTGACCGTGTTTCGGATCCTATACGTACATTTTACGAACTTGCATCAATACATCATTGTTATTATTATGACTATAACAAATTAAAAGTATTTAAGACTTTGTGGAGACACATCTTATAAAGTACAAGTTGAATGAGCTGGGTTGACACAGGAAAAATTGATGTGAACCATGCGCTGTGCTTTCAATTCTTTCTTAACTATTAGATTTGACTAGTAACGTTTATGATTTACAGAAAATAGAAAATTATATAGAATGGAATAAACGAGAAATATTTAGGTGATTCACAAAATTGTGTATTCTAGAGAAATTTTTTATCAGTAAAAAGTTGCTTAATCATTATGCGACACTGCAACTTACCTAATTAAAGCCATAGTATAAGGTAAAAATTTAAATAATGGATACCTAAATATATGGAGAAATGAAGAAAATTACCTTCCAGATCAATAAGCTTATGTCGAATTGTCCACCTTTATATGAAGATCTAGGAGAAATCGCAGCTCCGATCGCGATTCGACGGTTGGTTTGAACGAAACCGGAACATAACAAATTGTAGCAACCCGTTGCTCGGTATGCATCGGACTGAAAATCACTATCACTACCATTGTTAACAAAATGTTAATTCAAATAAAACTACATACTTAAGCATAAACTAAGTAAGGATATTACAAAACTAATTAATGTTGGAGGAAACATTTACCGTCCAATAGGTGAAGAATCTTGGGTAAGTGTCGCCGTATAGCTCTGGGCTAATCTGTGCACAGAAATCAAAATGCTTTTTAGCTTTTAGTCTCCAACAAATAAAAGAAAAAAAAACAAAATAAATAAGCCCAGAGCTATGATTATTCTTTTATCAAAAGAAAGAAAAAAAAAATTCAAATAAATAAAAGAAAGATAAAAAAATATGACGTACTTGCCAACCGGCTTCGATGGTATTAAGATCATGTGTGAACGAACCGGCGATAACCCAAATCTGGGAAAGACTAAATTCGTATTGGCTAGTGACACGTGGCGCCCACACGTTAATACTCGCTTTTGCTCCGTAATATTGTTTCCCGGTTACATATCCTACCGCATGCTTCACAGGTTTTCATTTTCTTTATCAGCAAATGAATAAATCTCAAACACTATATTTGGTAAAAATAAACAAATTAAGTTCTGCTAAAATTTCATGTAAATTTGTAAACACATAAAAAGAGAAAAGGAACAGAGAATAATCTTTTTACGATGTGAACAGAGAATAATCTTAGTTATGTCACGCTTCTATCTTTTTTTTCTTTTTTTTTGGGTGCTTAAAAATAGACTTGTCATTCGAGTTTGGATACAAGTAAGTGTTATGGTCGTGCGAAGAATTACGAGAAAGCTGATTTTTGGTATCATTCTATATCTTTTTCTGGTTAAAACCTCTGACTTTTTTTGGTTAATTATGGTATTAAAAAATGGTACGTACTTCGTGTCCGTTACCGGTGGAATCTCTCCTCACGCGCCTGATTTTCCGACCAAATCTCCGGACAGAACTTGCTCGTAGCATGTCTTGTTCCGTTGTTCTTCTAATCGGAATCGTACCTTCCGGACAAGACTCGCCGGATAAACTCCACAGCTGGGAATCTTGATACGATTCATCATCTTTGCTATATCCTTTCGGGATCTCAGGCGGATCCTATAAAAAAATTGAATTCTTTGATATGATATTCATATTGTTTTATCTGTAAGAGAAAAAATAAAATGGAGAAGAAGAGGGAAAGTAATTTACCATTGGTCTCTGTCCCTGTAAGAGAGGATGATCGAAAGCAGGTTGCTGATGAGACAAAACACAATCTATTGTATCTCCATCTGAGCTCTGCAAGAAACATAACACATAGAGAGAAGAAAAAACAGAGTAAGAACAGAGTAACAAAGCTTGCATTGTCGATTAATTACTGAAAACAGAGTGAATCCTTAGGGAACTCGTTTTTACGACGAATCAATTGGAAATAAAGTTAAGAGAGAGATCTGTGTGAACACCATTGATCATATTGACAACTAAGGGTAGTAGAGAAATTGCCTGAATGGTTTTAACGGCCGGCTTGTTGATCTTCTGGAGCTCTTGTCTAATCAATTTCAGCTTCCGGAGCTCTTCTTGCGGCCGGAGAGTTTGATCCGCGGCAGTAGAATTGGAGGGAGAAGCGGTGAGGGAGAAGGAAGAAGAGACGAGACAGAGTAACAGAATCAATCTGAGAAAGCTAGAAGAGACCATCGTAACGGACTTAAACGAAGCTTGGTGTGGAGTATGATGATGAAAACATCTGATGTGTTGTTGTTTTCTTCTTCTTGAATGATTCAAAAGACAATGTTTAATACGGCTTCTCATTGTTGTTCGTCTACTTGATGTTACTGACACATCTCCCAACAAACACATTAAACACATAATCACTTTCTCTAAGAAAACCCAGAAGATCATAAACAATAAAGAATGAATCAACAAAATTTATTAGGGTTGAGTGTTGCGAAAGTTTTGGGCATGTGGGTACATAAGGTGATATAAATACTGGGTTAGGGATTAAATCACAAGTTATTGTTCAAGGGTCTAGAAAGATTAAGAAGTAAATGGATAAAAGAAGAGAGAAAGAGAAGTAAACTTTAATATTTATGTGAGAATAGTAATTTATAGGGAAACTTGGATTTGGTGTGATTATTCTTCGGTTTGTGGAAAGGGACCAGAGTTCAGATGGAATTGATCGAGTACCTTTGAATTTGGGTTTTTTCAAACTTTTTTGCTTTCTGGTGCTACTCTCTCTTTCCACTTCTTTTTTCTACGCAGAGTAATGTACAATTTACATTTATGTTCCATGTTGTAATTAAGAAAATTAATATGAGGAGCTAACATATTTTATTCCACGATGTTGCTTGTGGAATAATGAAATGTTTTACTCATGAATTCTCAAAGCAAACATATACGGGCACTTTTTTTTTGTAATTAAGAAGTCTTGAGTTTACGGTACGTAGTCTCTTTAATCAGAGACTAAAATATGCTTATGATCTTCTCTCCAGACTGGAAGAAGAATATACCACAAAAACTAGAAATACTATAAAACTAAACAAAAACTATGAATTTGCGGAAAACAAAGCGAGTGTATTATTGATCCAAAAGTAGCATAGTACGAATTGTGAAATTTAATTGTCGAGACTCGAGAGTGTCTATTCTTTAAAACATAATCATATTGTCTCTCAAGATTGAGGGAGCTATTTAACCAAGCAATCATACTTGTATCGTATGTATGTTGACCAAGTTTATACGATTCCAGTGACATTAATTACATTTTTCTTCGAATACATAAAATTTACACGCAACTACAATATAGAGCAATTTTTACATCTTTCTTTACCAACAAAAAAAACTACAATATATCATTTTTTTCCGCCACAACAATATATCATTTATTTAAGATAATTAGAACAAAAAATCATTTATTTAAGATAATAATTATAAGTGGGTCATTAATTCATTATAATGAAAGCTGGTCAATAGGTCTTTAAGTTGGAGAATTAAGTGGGTGCGGTCCTCGTAGGGACATTGATGATCGTTTGTTAGCCCATTTATTCTTAATGGGTCATCGCCTCCCATTTTAAAAATTTATTCAAAAATTACTATGGCATATAAATTTTGTCTCTTTTTAGACTTTTACCATACTGTTTTTTTTTTTTGCTGCTTTATTTCATTATATACAGAAACATAGTTGACCATATAGAAACTTATGATTGAGTTTAGCACAGCATGACCTTAATTGTACACCCAAATTCAAACACACAATTCTCATATATTTTGGATGTTGCAATTGATTCACTCTTAAAGCCTTTCACCTAGAGTCAATGATATAAAGATTTTTCTTTTTTTACTGATTTTTCTTTTTGTTTGTTAACAATATTCATAAGACGGATTTGAATTTAGGTGTTGACACATCAACGATACTAGAACAAACTAGTAAACTATAAGTCAAACTCTACTGGTTTCACATTTAAAATTACATATACTATAATCTGTATATATTTTAACTTTTCTATAAGATTAGGACTTAAGACTTGCTGATGAGAAAATTAGATCACATAGACACATGATCAGTCGAGCACTATATTATTGACTCTTATTGATAACATAGAACAATGAGAAAATTGGGAGACCATAGTAATGCAAATTTTATGTATTTTCAAAAGGGGTTTATAAGTGGTTGAGCTTGGGCCATACCCATGCGTGGACGTCTATATACGTACGTAGAGACATACTTGTAGCATAGAAAGTATGAAGAATCGGATCCATACCAGATCATGTGGCCTATGACAATTCAATTGTTATACACGTTATAATTGATCACAAGATTCAAGACTAAGAAAATGTCCATATTCTAAGATAATTTAAAATTTAACGAAATTAATTTAAATAGTGAAGAAGTATAAGTTATAGGTCCTCTTTAAAGCGGTAGAATTTGATTCCTGTCAACAAAAAGAATGGCATCAAAGGGCAATAGCTCTGGTGGCTCATAGGAGTGCTTTTTTCTATATTATATGTGAATCTCTGAATTATGCGGAGAATTATTGCGACAACTAATTGAAAAATTATTTGACCACTAATCCGAGACTATAAAATCATCACTTTTTTTTGTTTTTTTGAACATCTTCTTAATTAATTAAACCAGTTTCCGAGTCTTACAAGATAGAGACGCCAGAAGAAAAATCACAAAGCGATTTCTTGGCAAAAGCACCAACCCTTATATTTTCAGAACGCGAGATAAACGAAAACGAAATTGAGTAAAACATAGATGCAAGAGTGTTAATATCAAAAAGAAGACCATAGATTTCCTTGTTTTGCTCTTGCGATGAAATAACCCGGATGAGATCCTGAGCGTCCGACTTGATGCAGAGGTTTGTAAATCCTTTCTACAAGGCCTTATTTAAAGTTGATCGAATTGCTAACGCTTCCGCCATAAGAGGAGAGTTTACTATCGATTCTGCCAAGCTTCCGTTGCCTAGTTCTGTGTTCCGGTGGTTGAAGAAGATTCAGCCTAAGCCTGCGGCTTTCGAGTCTTCTCTCCATGCTGCATCGGTGTAGCAACAGATGGTTTCCCGGTGTGACTGTCGAGTGCCTCTCCCTGCCGCATGGGTTACTGTTTTGTTTTCCAGAATATGGGCTTGTTGCATTCTCTTGCTTCAGTTAACACTTTAATCATTGTTTCCTCTGCACTAAACACTCTGTTTTCAAACAACATGTAGTTTATAGCCGTCCATAAGGCCCATCACATCCAAGGGAAGAGAGGACCTGATCCAACACCTGCTGGTGGAAGGCAGACCATGAGCTTCGATGAGGTGAGTCTTGCTATGAAGTTGGGGAAAACAGAGGGGTTTACGCTGTTCTTAAAAGGAACATGGGCCATACGAGGCGGGCAAAATCACATTCGAAGAAGATGTGTTCCGATGTTTCGAGTTCTCCGCAGTGAATGCAGCCAGAATCGGCCAAGAAACCACGGTTTAGAAGATTTTCTCCAACAGGTAGAGCACGTTGAACGATTTTCCCCATGAAGACTTTCATTTTTGGGGAGAATTTACCTGTCCAAATTTCAGAGATCCAATTGAAAGTCTGATCTTGGACTTCTTCATTCTGATCTTTCTCTGATATCGCCACGTGATATCTTGATTTAGAGGAATAAATCCCTGATTTATTTTGCAACCAAATATAAGTATCTTCAGCTCCTTTTTGGCTAGGCTTGAGGCAAAGTATATCAGAGGCATAAGCTGGGATTATCTCTTCTATTTCCATTCCCATGTTTCTTCTGATATGAGATATGAGACCGACCGATCTTTTGTATCCCAGTTTGGAGGTCCTACTGGTTTTTTTGGATTTTTCAGCGATAGCCAAGAGTCGTTCCAAATCGAAGTTCTTTTCCCATTCCCTATGGCTTTTCCGAGTTGTTTAAGCATAAGATCTCGGCCAATCAATATCCCTCGCCAGCCATGCGATGAAGATGAAGAAGTAAGGACTTCAAGGAAGTCTCTATCTTGACAATATTTTCCATTTAAAATCCGAGCTAGGAGGCTTGAAGGGTTCTTGAGAATCGTCAAACTCAATTTTGCTAAGAGAGCGTCATTGAAGCTTTGTTTCTCACAGAAGCTGAGTCCTCATTCTCTCTTGGATTTTGCAAGTTTGGACCATGCAATCCAGCACATTTTCTTCTTCCCAGGTTTTGAATCCCACCAAAACCGAGTTAAGGCATATTGGATCCTTTTCCAGAGGCTTGTAGGTATCTTGAAACAAGTCATTGAGTAAGTAGGGATAGCTGACAGAACTGATTATATCATTGTTAGCTTTCCTGCGCTTGATAAAAATCTCGAAGACCAGCTTATTGATTTCTGTCTGATACGGTCAATGATCGCAGTGAACAAGTCTTTCTTTCGTCGACCAAAGCTCTCCGGTAATCCAAGGTATTTATCTTGGCCTCCTTCCTTCTCGATGCTCAACGTAGTTTTGACTCGTTCTCTTATTTCTTGAGGCGTTTTACTTGAGAAAGTAATTGAAGACTTCTGTTTGTTGATCAGTTGACCAGAAGCGTCTTCGTACTGTTTTAAGATTGCAAGTAATGTTTCGCAGCTGGTGGGAGAAGTTTTGCAAAAGAACATGGTGTCATCATCAAAGAGAAAATGATTAATCCTTGGGCTTCCTCTTGAAACTCTAACTCCAGGGAGCGAGCCGTTATCTTGTTCTTTTTTGCACAAACCCGAGAGGACTTCGCTGCATAGGATGAATATGAATGGGGATAACGGATCTCCTTGGCGAATTCCCCGTTGTGGAAGGACATGTCCTTGGGCTGCTCCATTGATGAGAAAGGAGTAAGATACCGTAGTTATGCATTGAAGGATCCAATTTATCCATTTTGCATGAAAGCCTAATCTCTCAAGAACCGCCGCAATGAAGTCCCATTCGAGCCTATCGTACGCTTTACTCATGTCGGTTTTGACAGCCATGGAACAATATTTAGTGGCATTGGATCCCTTCAAACAGTGCAACATTTCATGGGTTATCAAGACGTTATCTGAAATTTCAGGGACAAACGCTGATTGCGTTTCAGAGGTGATGATCGACAGCAGTGGTCTTAGCCTGCGGGTGAGAAGCTTGGAGATGATCTTATAGTACACGTTGCATATGGCTAAAGGTCTATACTCTGAGACTGTTTTTGGATTCTGAACTTTCAGGATGAGGCGAACGTGAGTTGCATTGATTGATCTAGGGAGAAGTCCCGACGCCAGAATCTCTTTTATCTCTTCCGTGATTTTTGGTCAAACCACTGGCCAATTTGTTTGGAAAAAACTTGCTGAAAAACCATCCGGTCCTGGAGCTTTATCCGGATGGATCGAAAACAGAGCAGCACGAATCTCGTCATTCATAGGAATCGCAATTAGAAGTTCATTTGCTTTGGGAGAGATGCACAACTTTAAGGCTTGAGCTACTGTCTCGTTGCAGTGAGATAATTTTGTAATGAACATGTCTTGGAAATAAGCAGAGATTACTTGGACTATTTCATCTTCTTCATAGACAAAGGCTCCATCTTTATCTTCAATGATTGAGAATTTGTTTACCGTTCTTCGACCTCGAGTTACAGCGTGGAAATAGCCTGAATTTTTGTCCCCTAAAGCAAGCCACGAAGTCCTGCTTCTTTGTTTCCAGTACTCTTCTTCTTCCTTATAGGCCGATTTTAGATTTTGGTTGATTGATTTTATAAGAGCCTCATCATGAATCGAAGAGCTCATTGCTTTCTCTAGACTGGCTTTTTTCTGCTTCAATTACTTTTTGACTGTTTTTGTGGTGTTGTCGATTCCAGCCTGAGATTGCTCTTTGACAATTATCAATCATTTGCTCAACCGAGTCAGCTCTATTAGAATTCCAACTTTCTGCAATCAGTTTTGAGATTTCACTGTTGTTTCTCATTCTTCTATTATAATGAAACATTCGACCTTTTTTCATTAGATCTGGTTCAAATACAGTTACAAGAGGTCTATGGTCAGATCCTTCAAACTCAAGCTAATTGCATCGCCTGACGGATATAGTTATGCCCATAAACTATTTGACATCGACCTATCAAGGCGGCAGTGCACCAGATGACTGCCTCGAATTCCTCTCCATGGTAAAAGGTTACCCGCGTGACGAAGATCGTAGAGATCACATTGAGATAGAAAGGCCATGAAGTCTCCAAAGGAACCTTCTGCTCTAACTAGTCCACCTGATTTTTCTGCGTTATCAGTAATGTCGTTGAAGTCTCCGGTCAAAAACCAAGGAACATCTCGAGAAGTAGCCAAATTAGTAAGATCGTTCCAAATGGCCTTGCGCTTTGACTGATATGGCTCTCCGTAAACAAAAGTCGCTGCAAAGGTATTGTTTTTATACGAGATATTCGTATCAATGTAGTTATTGCAGGACAAAGATACTTGTAGTTTGATGTTCTTTTTCCATAACAGAGAGAGCCCTCCACCTCCAGGGCTGTGTGGCTGAACAAAGAATTGAGATTCGTAGTCTACAAAGTTCAGTGATTTCTTCACAAATTCTTCTCCATTTTTGGTCTCCATTAGGAATATTATATCAGGAGCGAGTTTTTTCTCAAGCTCCTTTAAGCGATGAACTGTCATGGGATTCCCCAAACCACAACAGTTCCAACTCAGAATTACTTAGGAAGAGGATTTGGCGGATCCTGAAAATCCACTTTATCCTTTGAGATTGCAGGAATGATGATATTGCTTGGTAGATTTCTCCTTGTTGTGGAGTATGATGTGAGATTCACTTCAGCTTGTTGAGTAGATCTCTGAGATGAGATGGTTTGATTGCGTCTTGTACCATGCTGGTGAAGTTGAGGTGAAGTTCTGGTGAGAGCGATTCTTGAGAGAGGAGAGTTACGAGTTTGAATTTGTTTTTTTCTCCAAATACCAGTTATAGATGCCATCCATGTGTGCTGCTCTGCCGTCTTCTTAGATGGTGGTCGGCCTCTTTTCTTTTTCTTAGGTTCCAGATTGGCGACCAAAGCATCTTCATCATCATCATGAGTAATGGTGTCTTGCTCCAGAGTTTTCTCTCTGGCTCTGGATGTTTCTCCACGGTACATGCCATTGGTGGGGATATTCTGCATATCAGTTGTTGGGCCAGCTAGAATAAGTACCGCTGTTTCCTCCATTAAACCCCTAGCGTCACTTTCAATTACTCTTTGGCGTCTAGCTGCACTCTCGATGGGGTCTCCACAGTTTATATATTGGATTGTAACTTCTTGAAGTTCCTCCATGATCTCCTCTGTTGTCTGTCTAGTAGGTGGAAGGGGAAAGGTTTCTTTGTCAAAATTTCTTTCAAATGATGGACGAACCAGTCGAGAAGAGTCAGAGCTTTCAGCATTTGTATTTCTGTCGCTTTGGATTTTTTCCCTCCAAATTTGGTTAGCAGTAGCTCTATGTGTGGGCTGAGATTGAGCCTTGTTCCGAATGTGATTCCTTAGGTCGTTGTGGAGATCTCTCTGAAGTGGTGAGGGTTGTCGTTGGGAGTTGCTCCTGTCTCTGTGATAGGAGTGGGAATCACTACGTATTTTCATTATTGCGACCACTAATTGAAAAATGAATCACTACGTATTTTCATTAATTGACCACGAATCCGAGACTATAAAATCATCACTTCACATTAGCTTTTATGCTTACCAAGGTTTTGACGTAATATTACGTAGGATTCATTATGTAAACGTTATAAATTCTCTATAAAACTGGTAATTATAGAGAATTTAATTCCGATGTAGATTGAAAAATTCTCCGATCAAGATAAAAAGTGACTACAACATGATGTTGTCGTTTTCATACTCCAGAAAACTAGGCATAACTCAACATGGCCGATTCCTCATCATTAATTCCACTACACCATCTCTGTGTGAAGTGTGAATGATTATAAATAACGAAAAAATAAATATGGCATTTAATCTGTACTAAAACAGTGCAAGTTTTTTTTTATAAAAAAGAGGAATATTGAAGCAAAAGGAGGATACAAACAATTTGATGTAAGACCAATGATGCTGTCTAAAGCCGTCCCATGCTCAGCTTTTTCTTCCACGAGGTTAAATAGTTTATTTTTGATTTAATCAAGATTCCATTAAGTACTCTTTCTTACAAGTACAGTCGAAATATTCATACTATACGATTCGGCATTCGACTATGATTACTCATTATTTTGTGAATAAGTGTGTTTCACAAAGCGGCGTGATTATAGTTAGGACCATGCACGTTATCACTGTATTACAGCTACATCATCATGATGCACATGATGATTAATGCTGCATATGTGACCGTCGCTTATCTTATAGACAAATCTGGGCCTGGAGTTTTGTTATATTGGGCTTTATATGGGCTCCTCTGACCAATTCAGCTACTCTACTCCAATTTGCAATTCTTATATATATTTTTTCGAAACATCATCAACGAAAACTATGGTTGAACACAGAGAATATCCTAATGTTTCCCTATCCGAATCTTCCGGATTCGAAGAGCAACTATCCGAATTTGGATTCGCCTAAAAATCATGATACCGTGTTATATATTTGTGTATATAGTCGGTTTATGGTTCTCCTAGATTTCCTCCTCTTTATAGTTTTTTGTTTTTTTCATCTGATAATTTTATTAAACATGGTAGAAACCAGAGTGAAATACAAGGGTGAGATCCGATGTTTAATTGACAGGAACACATCCCCCGATAAAAAAAGCTCGATAACCGGGAGTCAAAGCCCGATTTCTGGGAGACTAAGATACAACAAAGAAAAAAAACTACAAAGCCAGAAACCTTCCGGAGACAAAGCCGACGAGTTCATAGAACTCCCAGAGACTAAAACCCAAACAAGGGAGACATTGAAACAAAGATTACAAAGAAAAACAATAAAAACAAGCAATCTCTCAACTCAAAACAGAGCAAAAAAACCGAGAAACCGAACTAAAATGTCACACCAAAAGTACATAATTTTCTTCCCCTAGAGGTCCTTTAAAAGAAACACAAAGAGGGTGACTTCACCAGCCAAGCCTCCGATTCCTCCTATAGTGAAACCTTACAAAATCAGAATTACTAAACTTCAATTACCGGCAAGACAACCTTACAGAACTTCAACAAGATCTTCAAACAAACGAGCGAACTTCAAAAAGTTCCTCAAACAATCCTCCTCTTTATAATTATTTTCCTTCTTTTTTGTTAAAGGACGTTGATGCATTATTTCCCTATTTTAGACTATATATATATATATTAATCATATGTGCTGGAAATATCCTGAAAAATTACATTCTTAATTTGCATTATCTGTGAATCAAACTCCCTACCTCTAGGTGTAGAAACATTAATGAATTATTGGCCAACCACCGGACCGATGGGACTTCCACATACTAATTATATAGGTTTAAAGTTTTTGACCAAAACAAAAATAAGTTTAATGTTTTTCTATATGAAATTAGGTTTAATGTTCTTTGACTATAAGTGTATTTGTAAAATTACAACTCAAATCATTACAACTCAATACATTAATAAACTTTAATAGATACGTTAAGAAGAAATTTGGTAGTGAAATACAAACAGAATATTGTATGTTGGGTAAACGACTTATTTCTCCTTTGGAAATATTATATGGTAATAAATCTACACAAAGTTACAACCTCGTCCTAGTTCTCATCGTTTGAAAGATTTATATCCCCACAGTTTGAAAGTTCGAAACATATTTACACACGTACCACGGTTTATTTCGGTTTATAGTGTCTTAATCCAATTTTAACCACCTAAACCGAAAGTAAACTCATTGACAATTTTAACCAACTTTAACCACCTAAACCGAAAGAAAAACCCAATAAAAGCAACCATGGAATTCAATTTTCTTCCAAAACAGAGAAAAACAAAAAAAACTGAGCCTCTGATGCTTAACGAACGATGCCATTTTTTGCCTCCATCTCATCGCCTTCTTTTCTCGCGCTTCTCTCAACCCGAACTCGATCGCCTCTTTCTTTCCTCATCTTCACTCCCAAAACCCTAATCTTCATGTCAAATATTATAGAATAGAATATATTATTGAGTTATTTTGATACAAGATTATAAGACCCATATATATAGTTTTAACATTGGCATATTGATAACACCAAATAATGTAAATCTTCCTAATCCTTATCACAATAAGAGAATATTCTTCGGTTGGGTTCACGGACTTCACTTCATAATCGGGCTCTTATGGCCCACAACATTTGGTTCACAAGATACAAATTTTGCTTCCCAGATATCTCCAATACTTCACCAGAACCATGATCCCTGATTTTCCTTCTTCCCTTTTTGCTTCCCGACTCCGTTCAAGCGTCTCGCTTACTACTTCGAGATTTATGTCAAAGATGCTGGCGTTAAGGGAAGGGTCGCGATTGGTTTCACTACCGATAACTTCCAAATTGGNTCCAATAAAAATTCTCCTATAATAGTAAAAGAATAATCAAGCTCCCCCGTAATAGGAAAAACTAAAAAAACTTGAAAAATTCTAAAATTAAGAATAAATCTCAAAAACTATAACCCGTGAAAAACACTAACCTTTTAAGAAAAAAAAATCCTTTAAGGAACCTTCTGATAAATTTTTAGACTTCAAAAACATAAACCCAAATTATAACTAATAACTTAATTTGAAAAAAAAAAATCAGAAAGATTGACTTAGACTAAAGACACGTACACACCCAAAACAAAACTAGAAAACCTTTTGGATTTAAAGACTAGAACAAAAGAATCATGTGATGGTGTTTCACGTCATCTTCATCGTTGGCATCAGCGGAGCCGTCTTCTTCACTATCACTTACACCAACGTTCATGATCATATCTAACGCGGAATTTAAAGAACCATAATCGAAGGCTCTGATACCATGTCAAATATTATAGAATAGAATATATTATTGAGTTATTTTGATACAAGATCATAAGACCCATATATATAGTTTTAACATTGACATATTGATAACACCAAATAATGTAAATCTTCCTAATCCTTATCACAATAAGAGAATATTCTTCGGTTGGGTTTACGGGCTTCACTTCATAATCGGGCTCTTATGGCCCACAACATTTGGTTCACAAGATACAAGTTTTGCTTCCCAAGATATCTCCAATACTTCACCAGAACCATGATCCCTGATTTTCCTTCTTCCCTTTTTGCTTCCCGACTCCGTTCAAGCGTCTCGCTTACTACTTCGAGATTTATGTCAAAGGTGCTGGCGTTAAGGGAAGGGTCGCGATTGGTTTCACTACCGATAACTTCCAAATTGGGAGGCATCCTGGGTAATTTGCGTTTTAGATTCAATCCAATTTTTTGGTTTCGCTGTTTAATTTCAGTCGGATGTTGTAGTTTTGGGTGAATACTAAAGGGAGAAGTTGAGAGTGTTTAGGAACAATATGAAATTTGGAAATTATGCTGTTGAGCATTCAAATTGAGCCTTTCTTTATATTTTTGATTGTTGTGTTTGTCTGCTTGTATATGTATACGTACACGCTTCAATTTCTGAACTTTTTTCTGTGTTTCAACAGAAACGGGATGATTTCGTCGACGATACGCGGAGCTGGAACCGAAAGATCATGCCAGAGTATGGGTTCGATGAGGATTACAAAGGGGAAGAAGACGAAGACAATCGAAAGGAAGAAGAAGATGGTTCTAGTTGGTTAAAATTATATTTGGGTTTAATTTCGACTTATTTTTGTGTTTAGGTGGTTAAAGTTGGACTGATACACAGTAAACCGAAATAAATCGTATTTTGTTTGTAATTTCATTCCAAAGTATGACTTTATGTGTATATGCGTTTCGAACTTTCAAACTGTGGAGATATAAGTTTTTAACTTTCAAACGATGGGAAACTAGGACGAGGTTGTAACTTTGTGTGGATCTGTTACTATATGATATTTCCGAGGGGGAAATATGTCGTTTACCCTTGTATGTTTGTCATAATAATCATACAATGCCCAAACATGCCGAAACTGTACACGAATCTCTCTCTTCTTCTCCAATTTCTGATTTTTTTTTTGTTACAAAAAAAACTCATGGAATTAACCAAGAAACGAGAAGGGTGATTTGCACATCTAACCATATTGGGCCATTGAATTAAGAATATAGCCATAGTGAAATTAACTTGGGTAACTAACCAAATTCAACAAATTTGGACCCTTTACTCATTCGTTGAGCTAGAGAGAGAAAGTGATTGTATTTGTCTGTACATGTTCTGTTTAAATATAAAATATAGTTGCCCAAATTTTTTTTGTTTACTTTGTTAATCTTACACTAAAATCGATGAAATCTTGAAATACTACTTAATAACATAGATTTTTTTGTGTGTATATCATGATTTGAATTTTGAAAAACGGACACAAATTTTTTAAATAGGTGAATAGCGTTACTAATGAAAAACACATCAGTGTATATAGATACACATAGAATAGAATAGTATCATACTATACTATTTACGATAACCTTTACTTCATAAGAATAACATGAATCGTACTATGCTATAAGTGTTTACATATTTGGTTGTTGGGAGAGAACAAGTGGAAAAATAGGGGAGAAATTGTGTTTGCACTGCTACGGAAGAGGTGTTTGCACTGCTGCTGGAAGGGGAGACGAGTGAGGACGAAGAAAGGGAGAAAAAAATAAGAAGAAGAAGAAGAAGTAGGGGATAATATTCTAACATACTATACTATGATCATAAAATAAAGTAACATACTATACTATTTACCAAACATTTTACTAATTTTACTATATTTCAGATTTAAGTTTATTTTTTTCTATGTAGTGTTTAATTTTTGTGATTAAGGTTCAAAATTTAGGGTTTATGATTTAATTTTAGATATTTGATCAATTAATTTATTATTTTGGTCAATATAATAAATTAACATTCTATTCTATGTATTTTATGTAAATAGTATAGTATTTTGTTCTTGGGAGGTTGTTGGGAGAGAAGAAGTGGAAACATATGGGAGAAATTGATTGATTGTAGAGATTTAGTGTGTGGATTGTTGCTGGAATGGGGGATCTAGTGTTTGCACTACTACTGGAAGTGAAGAGAAGTGAGAAAGAAGAAGGGAAAGAGAAATGAGAGAGAAATTGTGTAATGTATATATTGTAGAAAAAACATAGAATATTCTAACTACACTCTCAATATGATCATACACTTAATATCGATTTCCAATATGGTTATTAAGCGTTAATCCCCATACGAGAACCCAAAAAAAACACTACCGCATGTAGAAACAAACAATTTTTTTTTTCTCGACTCTTTTGTTTTTTCAAAAGATTCCCACCTCAACAATCACATTTCGCTTCATATCATTACTGCTTAACGAGAGTAGAGAGCGCCAAACAATTATCAGCCATTTCATGCAAAGTGCTTGTAGATTTAGCGAAGACATTCGACGCGTTAGCACCGGCCATGGCGTCGTTGCATGTATCAAATTCCGTTAAAGATGCGCTAAGATTGATGTTAAGGCTAAACCCATCGTTCTTTTTAATGTCATTCAACGCCTTTTGTAGATTATCGAGCGCACTACCGTAGTTTGAGTAACAAGTCCTGAGTCCTCCGCCACTTTTCCGGCCACTCGCGGCGGCTTCTTTCGCCTTGATCGTTCTTTTCATCAGCTCTCTTATGGACACTTCCGTCGCTGCGTTAACGTTCTTTTGGCCCTTCACGACTGATCTGCACAGAACCTTGAAATCTGACACGGAGCATGGATCGCGCCCGCCCGGGATCACCGGGCGAGCCATTGCTACGCCGCTTTGACTCGCCGTCAGGAGGAGGAGAACCACCGTCGCAAGGTGGAGATTTGGTGACATGTTATATATGTGTGTGTTCTGTATATGTTTGGTGTGTTTTTGAGGTTTGTGGGATTAGAATTGTTGATTATTTGAACGAAAAGAGAAACATTGGTTATTTATATGTGTATGTATATGCTAAAGAAAAATTGATATTTTTAGTAAGTACTCTTGTGGAAAAGAGTTGAAATCATTTGTCACCGGTGAATTAGAGAGACATCAAATTTAGTTCATTGGTTATTTAGCTCTTATGATGGCTTGTTTGTTTGTTCTTCCATAGTTTTTTTTTCATAGTTTGATTTTGTTTTGAGGAAATACCTGTTACTTTTACTTCTGTCATGGACGATATTAAATCAACTTACAAATGGTCGTTTGTTTAGTTCCCAATCCATACTAATTTGAGCTTTCCCGTGTTGACAATAATCTCTAATAAAGCCCATTTAAGAAACATGCCTTGATGCAGCGATATATTTTCTTTCTTTCTTTTTTTCGCTGGAATTTGTATTTTATTATTAGAATCGAGAAAAACTACAAAGCCGGCGGAAAACAAAATTTCCCCAGAGCCAAAAGCCGGTGGATGACAAAACATCCCAGAGACAAAAGCCGACGAAATACAAAAATTCTCCGGAGACAATTACTTTATCGAAACTAAACTAGATGTTCATAAAGAAGAGCAAAGTTGGTGGAACTTGTAAGAGAGAGGATACCGTAACACCCGCGTTCCGTTTAACTATGCCAAAATGGGAAAAATGGTTAAGGCCGGGACGAGTTTAGCCGAGGAGAGTAGTAAGCTTGGGTGATTACCGGGCTAAAACTGATCTTCGGCGGGTTGGGCAAGTTTTTGGTCGAGTGGTCGAAGGAATGGTCGACTTGGTCGATAGAGCGAACGACCGGTCGAGGGAGTGATCGATAGGTCGAGCGGTCGAAGAGATCGATCGATCGAAGTATGTCGGCAGGTGCACTGTTCATGGCGTGCGCTGGCATGCATGAGTCACAGCATGTACTGGCGGTTGTGAGTCATCGCGTGCGCTGGCTAGGTGAGTCACAACATGCGCTGGCAGACGTCATGGATGACGTCATGACACGCGTTCGTTGGCTATTTAAACGCGGTCTTGGGATCATTATTTGGTCGCGTCGTTCGAAAGAAAAACGAGAGAAAAGTCGGTTTGATCAAGTTAAACCTAGTTATAGCCGATAGAAGAGGATCGATCGGTCCGAACGTGGGATTATCGATCCAAAGCGCAAGAGGTGTAAGAACATGTCCGAACCGAATCGTGAAAGTCCTAAGGTGAGTGCGTGACCGTGGCTATTGTGTAGGGTTGTTTCATGCTTAGATTTCGTAGTCTGTCTGCTTGTTGGTTGCGATTGCTTGTCATATTCATTGTCTGCTGGCTAACCGTGTTAATTGATTCACCTTACCGGCAATCCGTGTCTGGGATTTGTTGGTACGTGTGGGTAATTAGACTCGGCTAGTTTCTGTTTGATAAGCATGTCTAGCTATGTAATCGAAGTCTGATGCGTTTTCTGGACTGTAGCTCAGTGGGACGGAATGATCGTTCTCACTAAGCATTTCTGTTGCTTATGCCTCCATTTTTGGATGCAGGTTCTGATTATAGCCGTGATGGTAGTCGTGATGTCTGATCAGATCGTGGGACAAAGGATGGAAGCGGATGGATGGTCTTGTTGGGTAGTTGGTCTAGTTACAAGATGTAATAGCTTATAGCGAACTTATCATTTGTACTAGAACATTGCTGAATAAATTCAAGTTTTTGTTTAAAGCCGTTATGCTCGATAAATGGCTGGTCTGATCGAACTAAAACGCGCGTCCGTTAAGAAAAATCAGAAAATAATCCGGCTAAATAATGAAAACCGGGTTAGGGTGCTACAAGTTGGTATCAGAGCGCTGTCGATTCTAGGACAGAGTCTAGCATAAATGGGTTAGTGGGTACATCCATCCTTACAATGCCTTGTCTCGCGGTAAGTCTGATATTATGTGGTAGTAGTCTAAGTTAGCTTGCCGGCTAACTTAGTGTTATCTGTTCTCGTCATTGCAGATGAACACACGAGCTAATCGCAGAAGGCAAGGCGAGGGAGAGAACTCTGGTGAGGACTCTGGCGAGAATTCTGGTATCAATGCGGCAAGGAATGCCGGGGTGGGAAATGAAGAAATTCCAGTTGAGGGGAATCCGAACATTGCGGCAGATGCTGGGCATGCCGAGAACCTGAATGCGGCTGCTGCTATCGCTGCTGCTGCTGCTCCAGTGGGCTTGGAAGCAGTGTTGGGTCTGCTGACCTAAGTGTTGGCAAGATTGCCGGCTGTTGCGGCTGCTCCTGTGGCACCACCGCCAGTTGTGCAACCTGTGCCACCGCCAGTTGTGGGAATGGAAGAAGGGAACGGTAATCAGAGAATCCCATCTTACCTTAAGGTGTTGGATTACATGCAAAAGCTGGGTACGAAGTTCTTTTCGGGTGGAACACAGCCTATCGAGGCGGATGGCTGGATTGATCGTTTGGAGAGAAACTTCGAATCCATCCGTTGTCCTGAGCAGTACAAGAAGGATATTGTCGTTCACTACCTGGAAGGTGACTAGCATATCTGGTGGCGTGGCGCGTCTGTTCAACCAAGGAACCGGTTGTGTTCGTGGGATGATTTCTGTGATCTGTTCCGCGCGAAATACTTTCCACCGGAAGTACATGATGGGATGGAATGTGCATTTCTGGAACTGCGTCACGGGACAAAGACGGTACGGGCATACGAAGCTGAATTCAATGGTCTGAAAAGATATGTTGGCCGTGAACTGAGGAGTGAAAGGAAGCAAGTTAGTCGGTTCATGCACGGGTTAAGGGTAGAACTCCGTGAGACTTATCAGATTCGTGATTATGATACGCTGGTTGAACTGGTGGAAAAGGCGGCACAGTTGGAGAGTACCACTGCCGAGAAAACTAAGCTGGCTAGTAATGCTGCTGCCGGTCAGAGGAAGAATGTTCCTTCGGGGAAGACGCATGTGAGTCGCAACGTGGGTTCGGCCAGTGAAAAAAAGGGAACTCTCGTGCAAGCTGGCGTGCTTCTGGTGCATGTCTTCGTTGCGGGAGTATGGATCACGAGGTACGTGATTGTCCTGAGGAAGATAAGAGGGGAAAGAATCAAGGGAACGTTTCTGAAGAAAGGGTTTGCTACCTTTGCGGAGAAGCTGGGCACATAAAGCCGAATTGTCCGCAGCGGATGTAGGAAGGACAGCAATCCGGGAAAAGGCCAAGTGAAGGACTACCACCGCCGCCGCCGAAGAGGCATGCTGTAATGCCGCAGCTGTATGCAGTGGCTGAGGAAACTCGTCTGACCTAAGTTATTCTCGCCCGATCACTGGTAAGTCCTATCACTTGCCTTAGTAAATTTCTGCGTGAAAAGGTAGTTGCAGTGTGTGGCGTTAGTCTTAGCATTCTAGGTGAATGTGTAGGGACCCTTGCCCTAGGTGGTGTGGCAACCCATGTTCTGTTTGATTCCGGAGCAATAAATTGCTTCGTGAATCCATATATGATTGGGAAGGGTGAGTTCTATAAGGAATCTGGGGATAACTTTGGACTGGTTCAAGCAGCCGGAGGACAGTTCATGTTTACCCTCAGAAAGGTTTGAAACGTTTCCGTCACGATCGGCTCCGTGAACATGATGGCTGATCTAGAAATCTGCAAGGTGAAGTCTTATGACGTGATCCTTGGGATGGATTGGCTCGGGAAGTACAAGGCACACTTAGACTGTCATCGAGGGAGAGTACGGTTTGAGACTGAGAAAGGAATCCTGGAGTATCAAGGGATCAGACCGACCTTGGGAAGTCTAATTGTCTCGGCAGTTCAAGCTGAGCGTATGATGGAGAAAGGATATGAGGCATATTTGGCTACGATCACGACCGCCGAAGTCGGGCCGGATGTAGAGTTGAGCTGCATCCCGGTGGTAAGTGAGTTTGAGGATGTGTTCAAAGCGTTGACTGGTTTACCGCCTTCACGTTCTGACCCGTTTACGATAGAGCTTGAGCCTGGAACAGCTCCGATCTCAAAGGCTCTGTATCGGATGGCACGAAGAAATGGCGGAGTTGAAGAAACAGTTGGGCGAACTGATGGAAAAAGGGTTTGTGAGAGCAAGCAGTTCACCGTGGGGCGCACCGGTGTTGTTTGTGAAAAAGAAGGATGGGAGTTTTCGGGTTTGTATCCACTACCGTGGGTTGAACAGAGTCACTGTTAAAAACAAGTACCCTCTTCCGGGGATAGATGAGTTACTGGATCAACTCCGAGGTGCTACTTGGTTCTCCAAGATCGATATGGCTTCTGGTTACCATCAGATCCCAATTTATGAGTCGGATATCAGGAAGACCGCCTTCCGAACAAGGTATGGGCACTTCGAATTCGTTGTCATGCCGTTTGGGCTGACTAACGCACCTGCAGTTTTCATGAAGCTCATGAACAACGTCTTTAGAGACTGCCTGGATGAGTTCGTGATCATCTTCATAGATGACATCCTAGTCTACTCAAAGAACCGAGAAGAGCATGTAGTTCACCTCAAGACGGTTATGAATAGACTGAGGGAATTTAAGTTGTATGCTAAGCTTAGCAAATGCAGTTTTTGGCAAAGGGAGATTGGTTTCTTGGATCACGTGGTCTCGGATAAGGGAGTGTCCGTAGATGCGGAAAAGATCAAGGCAATTGCGGATTGGCCTAGACCTGAGAACGCCTCAGAAATAAGGAGTTTCCTTGGGTTAGCCGGGTATTACCGACGTTTTGTTAAAGGCTTTGCTAGCATGGCTCAGCCAATGACTCGATTAACGGGGAAGGACGTACAGTACGTATGGTCTGCTGACTGCGAGAAGAGTTTCTCTAAGCTAAAGGAAATGCTTACGAGTACTCCGATGTTGGTTCTGCCTGAACCTAACCAGCCGTATGTGGTCTACATAGATGCATCACGGATGGGCTTGGGATGCGTTCTGATGGAGCAAGGGAAGGTAATAGCTTATGCTTTGAGGCAGTTGAGGAAACATGAGCAGAATTATCCTACCCATGACCTGGAGATGGATGCAGTAGTGTTTGCGTTGAAGATTTGGCGATCCTATATTTATGGTGAGAAAGTTCAAGTCTTCACGGATCACAAAAGTCTGAAGTATATATTCACCCAGCCGGAGTTGAATATGAGGCAGCGTAGATGAATGGAGTTCGTGGCAGACTACGATTTGGACATTGCCTACCATCCGGGAAAGGCAAATCTAGTTGCGGATGCTCTGAGTCGAAAGAGAGTGGTGCATCTTCTGAGAAAAATCTGGAGGAATTAGTTAGCATGCTTGGGATGTTGCGTCTGGCAGCCTTGACTGATAAAGTGGAACCGTTGGGTTTAGTTGCGGCCGTTCGAGCAGATTTGCTAAGTCGGGTACGATTGGCTCAGGGAAGAGATGGACTTCTCATCAAGTTGGCGAAGAATGATAAGGCGGGATATCAAACTTCGAATAACGGGACCATTTTAGTTAATGGCCGAGTGTGTGTTCCAAACGACAAGGAGCTGCGGGAAGAAATCCTTAAGGAAGCTCACCATTCTAAGTTTGCGATTCACCCAGGGTCGACCAAGATGTATCGGGACTTGAAGCGATATTATCATTGGGTCGGGATGAAGCGAGATGTGGCTAAGTGGGTTACCGGATGCCAGACTTCCCAGATGGTTAAGACTGAACATCAGGTTTCGAGTGGACTGTTGCAGAGTTTACCCATTCCGGAGTGGAAATGGGACATGATCACGATGGATTTTGTGACCGGCCTGCCAGTGTGCGGCAAGGTGAACTCAATCTGGGTAATAGTCGACAGACTGACTAAGTCCGCGCACTTTCTGGCCGTCAACAAGCATGATAAAGCGGATGCACTTGCGAAGTTGTATGTTGCGGAGATCGTTAAGTTGCATGGAGTGCCGGCAAGTATTGTTTCAGATCGGAACTTGCGGTTCGCATCAATCTTTTGGAAAGCTTTCCAGAAGCGTCTTGGGACCAGGGTCCATATGAGTACGGCTTATCACCCGCAAACAGATGGACAGTCCGAAAGAACAATCAGAACACTTGAGGATTTACTGCGAGCTTGTGTTCTGGATTGGGGCGGACGATGGAAGGATTACTTGCCTTTGGCCGAGTTTTCCTACAATAATAGCTATCAAGCTAGTATTGGGATGTCGTCTTATGAAGCGTTGTATGGACGGCCATGTCGTACACCGCTATGTTGGACCCAAGTGGGGGAGCGGAGCATCTTTGTCCGAGACTTCGTGGAAGAAACAACCGAAAGAATCAGAGTGTTGAAGCTTAAGATGAAAGAAGCTCAGAATCGGTAGAAGAGTTATGCGGATAAGCGACAGAAGGAATTAGAATTCCAAGTGGGGGATCTAGTTTACGTCAAGATGGTTATCAACAAGGGTAAGGATCGAGCTGCTTCATCCGGGAAGTTGAAACCAAGGTACATGGGACCGTATAAGATTCTGGAAAGGATCGGACCAGTGGCTTATAAGTTGGATTTGCCACAAGTATTGGAAGTGTTCCACAATGTTTTCCATGTATCCTTGCTAAGGAAACGCGTAACACATGGAGAAAATGTTACCGCGGATCCACCACCGGACTTACGAGAAGACTGGACTATCGAGGGAAGACCAGTTCTGATTTTGGGAAAAAGAGTGAAACATGCTGGCCGTAAAAAGATCAAGATGATCCAAGTGGTCTGGGATAGCGAAGGGGAAGAAGATTTAACGTGGGAACCAGAAAAACGAATGAAAGAAAAATTTCCTAAGTGGTTTGAGAAGCAACCCAAGTTGACAGAAAAATATCCGAAGAAGAACAAAGGTTCGAGGACGAATCTAGTATTAAGTGGGGGAGAGTTATAACACCTGCGTTCCGTTTAACTATGCCAAAACGGGAAAAATGGTTAAGGCCGGGACGAGTTTAGCCAAGGAGAGTAGTAAGCTGGGGTGATTACCGGGCTAAAACTGACATTCGGCAGGCTGGACAAGTTTTTGGTCGAGTGGTCGACGGAATGGTCAACCTGGTCGATAGAGCGAACGACCGGTCGAGGGAGTGATCGATTGGTCGAGCGGTCGAAGGGATCGATCGATCGAAGTATGTCGGCAGGTGCACTGTTCATGGCGTGCGCTGGCATGCATGAGTTACATCATGCGCTGGCGGTTGTGAGTCATCGCGTGCGCTGGCTAGGTAAGTCACAGCCTGCACTGGCAGACGTCATGACACGCGTTCGTTGGCTATTTAAACGCGGCCTTGGGATCATTATTTGGTCGCGTCGTTCGAAAGAAAAACGAGAGAAAAGTCGGTTTGATCAAGTTAAACCTAGTTATAGCCGATAGAAGAGGATCGATCGGTCCGAACGTGGGATTATCGATCCAAAGCGCAAGAGGTGTAAGAACATGTCCGAACCGAATCGTGAAAGTCCTAAGGTGAGTGCGTGACCGTGGCTATTGTGTAGGGTTGTTTCATGCTTAGATTTCGTAGTCTGTCTGCTTGTTGGTTGCGATTGCTTGTCATATTCATTGTCTGCTGGCTAACCGTGTTAATTGATTCACCTTACCGGCAATCCGTGTCTGGGATTTGTTGGTACGTGTGGGTAATTAGACTCGGCTAGTTTCTGTTTGATAAGCATGTCTAGCTATGTAATCGAAGTCTGATGCGTTTTCTGGACTGTAGCTCAGTGGGACGGAATGATCGTTCTCACTAAGCATTTCTGTTGCTTATGCCTCCATTTTTGGATGCAGGTTCTGATTATAGCCGTGATGGTAGTCGTGATGTCTGATCAGATCGTGGGACAAAGGATGGAAGCGGATGGATGGTCTTGTTGGGTAGTCGGTCTAGTTACAAGATGTAATAGCTTATAGCGAACTTATCATTTGTACTAGAAC
>PKMM01030066.1:176406-341763 GCA_002933915.1 Eutrema heterophyllum
TTTCTTTTTCCGTTTGACCCAACAACCTCAATCGAATTTCAACTTCCCGATCTTGTCTCTTCCTCCTTTCTCCATCTCCAAATCAGTTTGAAGAGAAAAAAAAAAACAGAAGAAAGATCAAAAACCCCAAAACAAATGTTATCTTGCTCGATCTCAAAATATTAAACCCAAAATCCCCAGATGCCGAATTTCAAACCCCATCTCTCTCTCTTCTTCCTACATCTTCTCACTCTTCTTCTTCTGGGTTTTCTCTTAAACCCTGTGATTTCAGATTCGAGAGGAAAGACGGTGGCTCATATATGCAGCAACATAACAACGCTGCCGCAGCAGAGAAGTCTCTTCGTCAACTCTTTCCTCGCCGCCATGGACGCCGTCTCACCACTCGTTGAAGCTAAAGGTTACGGCGAAGTAGTCAACGGCACCGGAAACTTAACCGTCTACGCTTACGGAGAGTGTATAAAAGATCTCGATAAGAAAGATTGCGACTTGTGTTTCGCTCAGATCAAAGCTAAAGTCCCTCGCTGCTTGCCCTTTCAAAAAGGCACTCGTGGTGGTCAAGTCTTCTCCGATGGTTGCTACATCAGGTCTCATCTCACTCACAAAAATCTCACATTTTTCATTTGCAAATAATCTGAAATTTTGGTTTGATTAATCATTTTTTAGGTATGACGACTACAATTTCTTCAACGAGACCTTAAGCTTGCAAGACCGGACAATTTGTGCTGAAAAGGACATAACCGGAGTAAACCGGACTTTGTTCCGGGATAACGCGGCGGAGTTAGTGAGGAATATGAGCGTGGAGGCGGTGAGAAATGGTGGATTCTATGCTGGCTTTGTGGATAGACGTAACGTGACGGTTCATGGTTTGGCTCAGTGTTGGGAGCCTCTTAATCGTAGTGGATGTGTTGAGTGTTTGAGTAGAGCTTCAGAGAAAATTGGTTCTTGTTTGGTTAAAGAGGAAGGTCGAGTTCTTAACGCTGGCTGTTATATGAGGTTTTCTACTCAGAAGTTTTACAACAATTCTGGAAACTCCACATCAGATGGAAACGGTGGTAATTGCGTAGATAAGCTTCAAATGTGATTAGAATTAGTATATGTTGTAACATTTATGGAATGTTATGAGAGGACACTGACTTAGCAACATTTTTGTTGATCAGGTCATAACCATTTGGCTGTGATTTTAGCGGTGACATCTTCGGTGGTGGCTTTTGTTCTGTTGGTCTCTGCTCTTGGTTTCTTGTTTAAAAAGAAACGCGCCAAGAAGCAAAGAGGTTTGTGACTTCTGAATGTTTCCGAATTGAGTTCTTTGTTGAATCAATTAGATTTATATGGTCTACAAGTAGCTTAGTTTTAGTAAAGTCATTGGAGATTAGTCATTGGAGTTTGAGTAGTTGTAGTAAAGTTTAAAGTCTTGATCTTAATAAAGATTTTTTTTTTTCTTGTGTAATGCAATGTAATGTAGAGAAAAAGCAACTAGGGTCACTATTCATGCTTGCCAACAAATCTAATCTCTGCTTCTCCTATGAGAATCTCGAGAGGGCCACCGATTACTTCAGCGACAAAAATAAGCTAGGACAAGGAGGATCTGGTTCTGTATTTAAGGTAAGTTGTGTTCTTATTATCCGTTTCTTCTTCGGATGTTCCTATTCTTCTATCGGTTAATTCTTTGCCCTTTTTTTGTATAATAGGGAGTTCTAACTAACGGTAAGACTGTTGCGGTGAAGAGACTGTTCTTCAACACAAAGCAATGGGTGGATCATTTCTTTAACGAAGTCAATCTAATAAGCCAAATCGATCACAAGAACCTTGTGAAGCTCTTGGGATGTAGCATAACTGGACCCGAGAGTCTTCTGGTCTATGAATACATTGCGAATCAAAGCCTCCACGACTATCTTTTCGGTTTGTTTTTCTCATCCTAAACCTTTTTTTTGGGGGGGTTACCGTGTCCCAATAAGGTTATATTGAGTGGTTCTTACTGCTCTTTTGGTTCAGTAAGGCAAGATGTTCAACCTTTGAATTGGGCGAAGAGGTTCAAGATTTTACTTGGCACAGCAGAAGGAATGGCGTATCTTCACGAAGAGTCGAATCTGAGAATCATACATAGAGACATCAAGCTGAGTAATATACTTTTGGAACACGATTTTACTCCCAGAATCGCTGATTTTGGATTGGCTAGATTGTTCCCTGAGGACAAGACTCACATCAGCACCGCCATCGCCGGTACACTGTAAAGTCTCCAAACTGATTATTGTAACATTAATTATACCATTTTTTTTCGTTTTTTTTTCGCAAATGAAAAAACCGAGTTTTGAAGATTTTTACTTGTGAAAACAGAGGTTATATGGCTCCAGAATATGTGGTACGAGGAAAACTGACTGAGAAAGCAGACGTTTACAGTTTCGGAGTTCTTATGATTGAAGTTATCACAGGAAGACGTAACAATGCCTTCTCACAAGACGCTAGTTCGATCCTACAAACGGTAATTCTCTAAAAGTAATTAGCTTTTTTCTTGAGGGATTGATTTGAGCTCAAACCCTTTTCTTGAATCTTGAAATAAAAATGTAGGTATGGAGTCTGTATGGAACAAGCAATATGACTGAGGTAGTGGATCCAATTTTGGGGGATAATTTCAACAAGATCGAAGCATCGCGGTTGCTTCAGATCGGGCTACTCTGCATTCAAGCAGCGTTTGATCAGCGGCCTGCGATGTCTGCGGTTGTGAAAATGATGAATGGAAACTTGGAGATTCAGACGCCGACGCAACCGCCGTTTTTGAATCCAGGGAGTGTAGTAGAGATGAGAAAGATGATGTCTCCCACGACGGATTTTCATCAGCAAGATCAGTCTCAATCTTCGGGTTCGAGGAGTAACAACATATCTGAGAGTTTCTTCGAACCAAGATGAGCTTTAGATCGGTTTATATCAGAATCTTTTCTGACGGATTCTGAATCTGTTATATGTACAGAAACTGAGATGTCAATTACCCGTGTGTAACTAATTGAGGGTAACGTATGAGCCACGACAATGTCACATAAGCTAGGAAGTGAACACTGTTTAGAGCTCACATGGTGGAGGGTAGACTCCGGTTCAGTCTCGGTAGCCTTGTTTATAAATATAATCCATAGTACGATTAAGATTACAACCGTTTGTTTATGTTTGTGTTTGTTCTTGATTTGTATGTTAGGTTATAATAGTTAATATTTTTTTTCAAATAAATAATTTTATTTGCATTTCATCTTTGCAAAATTATTATAAATTAACTGAAATATGCTAGGAATAGTTTTAAAAGAAATATATGTAATCACAAACGCAAAAATTTGCTTTTAAAACCATCGATTAGGGTATTCTCAAGAAATTAAAGTAGCAAATCAAAATCTTAAACAAGTAGGTGACCACTGACTACAAAGCATTTTAAATTATATTTTTCTCTGGTCACGGAGATATACATCACTTTCTCATTTCCTTAGTAATTTTGACAATGATAACTAGTAATTTTTTTTGACGATGCCAAAACATCGGCCTACATCGGAGTACCAAGACTTGTTCTCTACATGGGTAGTAGCCTGCAATTTTTTTTATAAATCGGTTTTTTTTATCTAAACAAGTATGTTATTCCATGTACCTGATTTGTCTATTTTGTTTTCATAGTTACACATGTTGGAGCAATATCGCTATGAGAAACACATGTAGATGGTCGATTTCACGGATTTCGTTATCTATAGCAAACCACTAGATGTTTCCTTTCACAGATGTTTTGGCGAGTTGTCATTCAATGACTCAAACATCAGTCCAATATTGTAGGCAACAAACCATATGAAAGTGAGAATTTGATGAAACTTAATAGTAACGAGAGGATATGCGCCATCCACGTTGTTATTCCATCCCGTGCAAATATTGTTCAGCATAATGGAAATAGGGTTGTTGAAAAGCGTTGTGTTAGGGTCTGGATTAGCGTTTGGGCTCGCAATTGGTTACATTATATATTAATTAGTTGAAACGTACCGTTTATAACAGTTATATTATCAGATTTTGAACTATCGATTCAAAAAAAAATTCTCATTGACATGCCTATCCTTTATATAAAGAGAAAAATAAGGTTTACAAGTTTGGAGAGCTATTTCTTTATAAGATTATCTTAAGAGAGAAAGAACAAATTAAACAACACGAAAATGCAATTAAGATTACGATTGTAATATGGTTAAAGTGATTCGGTTTACGATTCATTAGATTTATTTATAATCTATAGTACGATTAAAATTACGATTGTTTGTTTACGTTTGCGTTTGTTCTAGAGTTTATAATAGTGTTTTTCTTTGTTAAACAAATCAATAATTATTTGGCGTTTACTTTCATGAAATTATTTATAGAGAAGTATATATGTGATAATTTTTAAAAATTATATGGTAGCCACAAATGCAAAAAGAAAGAAAAAAACGGTTTAAAACCATCGACAAGAGGTAAATACTCAAGAACTCAAAATTTTCTGGTCACGAAGATATACATAAATTAAATTATATGTTTTTTTCTTTCTACCCTCCATAAATGATTTGTTGCTTAAAAATAACATGTCTTTATTCTAAGTTTCTAACCAACTAATGTTTAACATTTTTCTGCATTAAATGTCCAACTACTTCCCATTTCCTTTGTATTTATTGACTAAAAACTTTTGACAATGGCAACTTGTAATTTGTAAATGGTAATTTTTTAATTTCTAGAACTTTAATTGTACCATACCAATCCGTTATCCATTTGACGTTTCTTAATCTTATTTTTTGAACGCCGTCTTACTAACCACTACGGACATGTGAAGTTTTTTGTTTTTGTTATTTGTGTTCTTAAAATATACAGAAAATTGAATATGTAGGGAGGGATGTCGAATTGTCCGATAGTACCTTGTCAGAAAAATATTCAAAGAAAAACACTGAATGAATGAAGATGATAGAAATGAATTCGGTAAAGGGAATTATCCAATTAAACCGAACCGGCTCCACTTTCAGATGAGCTCAATTAATTATTGGTCCACCGTTTTTAGATTTATGAAAACCGACAAATATCTGAATGAAGACAACGACTTCAAAATCAACGTGATCGAGCTGAGCTGGTTTCCAAGTGTGAATCCAAGAAGAAACTTCCACATTTGTCTCTCTCTTTACTCTTGAAGAAATCCAAAATCTCAATTAAAAAAAAATTACTTTTTTGACTAACCAGTAGAGAGAGAGAGAGATAGAGCGCGTTGACTTATTACACGCCCATTTGATGATCAGAAGTCAAAAGCTGTTGAAAATCAACTCTTTCAATTTCCTCAATTTCATCATTCCTTCTTCAATCTCTGCTTCTTCCTTCCCAATTTCAAACCCTGAAACAGAACACAGAACCCTTGGTCGGAAAAGAAACGAGTTGTCTTTCAATCAACCAAAAAAACAAAAAATAGTATGAAGAAAGAATCAACTCATCTCCATCCTCTGTACCTTTCATGTCTCTTGATGTTTCTTCTTTCATCAATCCGTCCAATCACCGGAGACGCAAGGGCTCGAAACGTTAAAGTCACTTGCTCACCACTGCCCGAGCACAACGAAACCGCTTACGTCCCCAATTTCGTTGCCACAATGGAGAAAATCAGCCAACAAGTTCAAACCAACGGTTTCGGAGTCGCTCTCACCGGTTCAGGACCAGACGCTAACTACGGTCTCGCTCAGTGCTACGGAGATCTCCCTTTAAACGATTGTGTCCTCTGCTACGCAGAAGCACGAACGATTCTTCCGCAGTGTTATCCTCAAAACGGAGGTCGAATCTTCCTCGACGGTTGTTTCATGAGAGCTGAGAATTACAGTTTCTACAACGAATTCAAAGGACCTGAAGATAACGTCGTGTGTGGGAACACGACGAGAAAGAAGGCGACTTTCGGGGATGCGGTGAGACAAGTGCTGAGTAAAGCTGTTGCTGAGGCTCCTGGGAATGGAGGGTACGCTCGTGCGTCTGCAAACGCGGGTGAATCTGCGTTTGTGTTGGCGAATTGCTGGAGAAACTTGAGTCCTGAGTCTTGTAAACAGTGTTTGGAGAATGCTTCTGCTTCTGTGGTTAAAGAGTGCTTGCCATGGTCAGAGGGACGTGCGCTTCACACTGGATGTTTTCTTAGGTACTCTGATCAAGATTTCTTGAATAAGATACCAAGAAACGGAAGATCCAGAGGTGACGACACAGAAAGATATATGTTTTCTATAGAGTCTGCATTGAGCTTGATCATAACTAACCATTTTTGCCGACCGATTTGACTTTTGTAGGCTCTGTAGTAGTGATTGTGGTCTCTGTTCTTAGCTCTGTGGTTGTCTTCATTATTGGAATAGCAATAGGAGTTTATATCTGCAAACACCGAACCATACAGAAGAAGAGAAGAGGTCTTTCTAAATTTCTGATTTCTGATGAATCGGTTAAAAGAATAATTGAGTGTTTTACTTACCCAGGTTTTTGGTGTTTTCTTCAGGATCAAATGATGTCGAAAAAATGGCCAAAACGCTAACCGACAGTAGCTTGAACTTCAAATACTCGACATTGGAGAAAGCCACAGGCTCATTTGACAGCGCGAACAAGCTTGGACAAGGCGGATTTGGAACTGTCTATAAGGTATGAATATGATCTAGTGGCTATTCTTTTCTTTCTCTCTGCAACTACCTATCTTATGAAGCAAATGAGCGATCTAGTGGCATCTCTCTGGGTTTTAGGGGGTTCTTCCGGATGGACGAGACATTGCTGTTAAACGGTTATTCTTCAACAACAGACACAGAGCAGCAGATTTCTACAATGAAGTAAACATTATCAGCAGTGTTGAACATAAGAATCTTGTCAGGCTGCTTGGTTGCAACTGCTCAGGACCAGAGAGTCTCCTCGTCTATGAATACCTTCAGAACAAGAGCCTTGATCGATTCATCTTCGGTAACACCAAATACTATCCGATGAGTTTCATTCATCGGATCCTTAAAATCAGAATCACACTAAACCGGTCTTCATTGCTACTTTTGCAGATGTTAACAGAGGCAAGACGCTAGACTGGCAGAGACGATATGTGATCATTGTTGGAACCGCTGAAGGATTGGCGTATTTGCACGAGCAGTCGACTGTGAGAATTATCCACAGAGACATAAAAGCAAGCAATATTCTGCTAGATTCAAAGCTCCAAGCTAAAATCGCCGACTTTGGGCTGGCGAGATCGTTCCAGGAGGATAAGAGCCATATCAGCACAGCCATAGCAGGAACCTTGTAAGTATATTCAGAAAATGCACCAGTCAGTCCTTCAAAAGATATGATTTTGTTACTTCAGAAACTTAAATGTTTTGTTCTGATCCTATACTTGTGAATCTACAGGGGTTATATGGCTCCAGAGTACTTGGCACACGGTCAGCTAACAGAGAAAGTCGATGTCTACAGCTTCGGAGTTCTTGTACTAGAGATTGTTACTGGAAAGCAGAACACCAAAAGCAAAATGTCAGATTACTCAGACAGTTTGATTACAGAAGTAAGTTAGACCACAAAAGAAGAAAAGAATATTGATTTCATCTTTCACTTCTCATGCTAATTGGTGTGTTTCGCTTTGGCTAACAAAAAGGCATGGAAGCATTTTCAGTCAAGAGAGTTGGAGGAAATATATGATCCAAACCTGAATTGGAAGAATCAGAATGACAGTATCATCATCAAAAAGGAGATAGTGAGGGTTGTTCAAATAGGGCTCTTGTGCACTCAAGAAATCGCATCGCTAAGACCATCGATGTCAAAGTTGTTGCAGATGCTAAAGAACAAAGAGGAAATCTTGCCATTGCCAAGTAATCCTCCGTTTATGGATGAAAGAGTCATGGAGTTCCGAGATGGTTCTGATGGCGATTCAGCTGCTTGTGCATCTCTTGCCACTGTCTCGCACAGCTCCTTTTACGGAAGATGATGAGCTTTGAAGAACTGTTCAAGAACAACAAAAACATCGTTGAGCATAAACCAGGGAGATGAGCTAGCTAGTATAGATATATAGATGTGAAATTGACTAATTGAGTAATTTGTATAATGTATGAAGATATGCAATGGCGATACTAAGTTAATAATACACAGGAAATAACATATAAAAAATAACTATTCCATTACAATTTCGGCTGTTGAGTTACCTCCGATCAGCCAACCCTAACCACCGGTCTCCGTCGTGATCGCGAACCAACGGAACGTATTCCGGCGAAGCCCACCGGAAGGGCGTGACAGAGTGAAGTCAGATTCTTTTTACTCCACTAGTCACCATTGCTAATATCTGATATTCGTAGTTGACCCAATACGACTAACGTTAAGACCCAGATGAAACAAAGATACGGTAGTCCATGGGCCATGATCGGACCAAATTATTTGATAGTTTATATTAAGGATATTCTGACATATCAAATCATGATATATCGATCTTTATGATTATTCTTTCGTTATTGTACATAACTTTCTATGATTACTCCCTCATTAATGTACAAAATCTCCTATGATAACTCTCATGGACTCTGTATATAAATAAAACTGCTCTGATACCATATTAAAGTTTATTGTACTGTATTGAGTTGTATAGTTGAGAAGATTACATAAGTTTATATACATATAGTCTAGTCTATGAGAGTAATCCTAAGAGATTATGTGCACTAATGAGGGAGTAATCATATGAGATTATGCACAATAATGAGGGATCCATATATCATGATTGATGTGAATATCCTAAATACTTTAACCCATGCCTCGTCCATCGTCCTTTAAATTAATCACCAACAACAATCAAACCTCGTCTTATTACGTCCTGTAATATCGGTATTACTGTATTTATTATAAAACGTTCTTTGTTTTTGCCGAAAGAACATTCGAGGACAGAAGGTTTCAGTTATTCAATTTTGTGAATATGTTATTTTAACCATGCCTCTTCCGATTACAACTCATGCAACAAATGGTTTATGGGACTAGGGCATGTAGCCATGGTTTGTGCTTATGCTCTGCTCTCACCACCCAATAAAAATATGAATGATGCATGTTGTTAACAAAACAAAAACAAAAAAAATGGTTGATGTTATATTAAGCGAACTGATATAATTGCGAACAATTAAAGAAAACTTGACGAAAATAAAGTATTAGTTGACACATCACTCTATCTAAGTAAAGGTTTAACACAAATAAGGAGGCATCATTTTGGACTAGAGAGAGATTTGTGACATAATATTGCCACTAATATAAATACAAAGGGTCGTCGTTATTCGTTAAGCCTTCGTCCGTACATGTAAACTTCTTTTTCCTTTTGGCCTAGGAGTTCCATTCATTTGCCATGACGCCCCCATTTACCAAAGCTTTTGCTCCTTTTTTTGTTGTTTGCTTTCTTTTGGCAAAACAATGTAAAATTATACAAGGCATTATGTCTTGTCGTTTCTCTTTTCATTCCTCGGTAAAGAATATTTCACTAGAATCGTCCATCATAGCGAACGGCATGTTCTCCGAAGGTTTCCAATGGCGTTTCCTTTGATTTATAAACCAATTGTTGATTTGTTTCTGATCCAAACCCGTTTCTTCAGCCAGAGCTATTTTGTCGGCTTCCTACACACATTTGAATAGACTTGAGATGTAAATATTAAACACACCAATTGTTAGCCTAGGAGATGTTAAAAATACAAAAAAAACATCGTCTTTGATTGTATTGTCCGTCTCCATCAGGAAGGCCCTAAAAAAAAAAAACACTTACAGCGGGGTAAGGCCATTTATAATGAACATCCCACCAATCGAGCAATGCTTGTCTTGCTTCTCTAGGTAGCTTCCCTTTCTTCTTCTTCTTTGAGAACTCGAGTTTCAAAGAACTAATATGGCTACCGAATTTACGCAGCAGCTGGTCCTTGAGATCCCGGTCATTGCTTCTTTGTTGGCCGTCCTGCGTTGCTACGTCATCACCTTCTCTCAGTTCCTCGTCAGATGAAACTGCACCATCATCTGTTCACATGCATAAGGAGAATATATATTGTCATGCGGTTGCGGAAGATCAATAAAGCGTATCTCCCGCGTATGAGCCAAACGTAAAAACATCAATGATAAAATGTTGTAGGAGGATGCATGGCAGTGAAATTGACAACGAAAAAAGCAAATTCTGCCACTAAGGTTAGATTAGAAAACACTTTCAAACATAATTAATAGTCTAATACTAAGATACTTGTAGTGGTAGGCTCGGCTAAATGGCTAAGTGGCTAAAATAGCTAACACAAGGAAAAGAGCTAAAAAGCATATAATATAAAAGAAGAGAATCAAGGGCTGAGGGGTAAAACGGGGAAAACAAAGGATGGGGAGAGAATATCGAGGCTTCACAAGACTCGGGCGCATAAAATTGATCAGTCAAAAACTGTCGTAGTGCTAAACAGTTAAGCTTCCATTTTCACTTGTCAGTGGACGACGACGTTAACTTTCTGAGCCTTTTTGGGGTTTTGAATGACCCCCGGAAATAACGCTTCCACAACACCTTATGATCTTTCGTAAAGCCACCACCTTTCCTTATGACCATACTGACCCCCTAATGTTGCTGCTACCACCAAACCAAAGAGGGAGCCTAATTATTATGGAAGTTTGACTCCATTAATGCTCAAAATTATTTGCACTAGAATTTTCTAACAAGTAATCTCCACTTAGTCATTAGAAAAAACAAGCTTTAATACCAACAATTACTAAAGCATTAGTGCAAAGCAACAAGTAGTAAAAAATGTCAAAATAGGTCGAAATAAGAGAGTATATAGAATAAACCAGTGTTTTAAAATGGGGCTTTTGCACCCACAGTTATTGATTGTAACTTCCGTTAGCATGTTAGCACTTTTTTAAAAGTGTGGTAGAAAGTAGTACTTTTTACTACTGTTCAACCCAAATGTACCGTACACAGTACGGCGTGTACGATAATGGACGGTACACGATGTAGCAATAATAGGCGTGTACGATAATGGACGATATACGAGTGTTTAAAAAATGCTACTTTCTACGACACTTGAAAAAAGTGCTAACGAAAATTAGAATAAATGACCCTACGGCCAATTAAGTCTTTCAAAATCAACATCCCTGGACATGAATATGTTATGGTTTTGCTATACATGCATGCAAGGAACATCTTAAATGCATAGACGCTGATCCCTAGACAAAGATAGTTCATACCCATCCATTAAACCTTTGCTAGTTGAGGAAGCATGTGCAACAGTAACTTAGTTTGTTCTTTACCTACTAGCCGAATTAATTTGGTTTCAAAATATCAGTGCATGTTGTCTCTTTTGGTAGCTCAAAATATCAGTAATTTGGTTTCAAAATACAAGCTTTAAGACAACATGCACTGATAAAGAAAATATAGATAGACTTGTATATAAACACTCCCGAATAAATTAAAAAAGTAGTCACGTGGAAATAATAGAACGGCTAGACCTATCAAGCGAGTCGGATCCGCCCTGCCTGACCCGACCCGCCGCGGGTGCGGGGAGTTTTTTTTTTACCCGCTAGACCCGCGAATCACCATATCGTAAACCCGTACCCGCCCCGCATCAGTCAAGCGGATCTGGCGGGTAACCCGCAACATTACCAACAAAAAAAAAAAATTAAGAGAGAAAGAGAGAGAGGCGAAAGTCTAAGAGAGAGGGAGGCGAGGGAGAGAGAGACGGCGAACATGAGAGAAGGAGGAGGCGAGCGTGAGAGAGGGAGGCGAGGGAGAGAGAGGCGAGTGTGAGACTGAGAGAGGGAGGCAACCATGAGAGAGAGAGGGAGGCGAGGGAGAGAGTGATGAGGTCATCAACCCAACAAACCAACACAAGGCCATCTCAACGACCGTAGAAGTCCCATCCGGCCCATCCGAAGCCGACCAGAGCCTTAACCGACGAACCAAGCTCAAGGAGAGAAGATTCATCGACCAAATTTCTATTTGGGACACCTTAGTCGAGCCAGAACCATTCTGGTTCGATTTGAATTCCGAGCTACCCAATTGAGCCAAACCGGGCCAACTATGGCAACTATGAAGAACGGCCGATTTGATACATTACAAAACCAACGTTGGAAACCCGGAGGACTTTTGGATATTACCAATTCAAAAGAAAATTGGATTGTGCGTACGACAAGATCAGCAAGTGATCTTGTTTATTGGCGTCAACCTTTCTTTTATGAATTTGGGACAATAACTCCCAAAGTTACTTCACCGAGGGGAAAACAAGCAAATGACTTGAAGGATCAATCAGCCCTTGAGGAAATTATTAGGAGAAAGAGTCTGGAAAAGAGGTTCAACATGATCATGGAACAGCTGGAGCAGCTGAAACACGAAGGACTGATCAGGCTTGATCAGTTTGAAGATTTGCACCTAAACCTGTTGGAGAGCTCCGATTTGAAGCAAATGTTCAATCAAATGCCACTTTCAGCTCACGGCACATCAAGAAGCGAGCCACATACGGATGGAAAGATCTTTGAGTCTAGTTTCCAAATCATCCAAGATCTCATCAATCAGCCCAGCCAATCGTTCAGAAAAGGCCCAACAGTGGAGACATATCCAATGGACCCAATCCTACCCGAAAATGTCAAATGGGATTCTATGAAGCCCAAACATGAAGCCCACCTCCAGCACGGTTTCTCTGAGCTTAGGAGACACCTAAGAAGCCTTTTAGAAGATAGAATGTCGCAGAAGTCAAGTCAAAACAATTGGAATTCCAAGAAGAGACAAGACATCCATAATTTCCGCCCTTAAAACAAGGAGCCGCTTCCACCCCTTTTTCTTTGTTTAATATTTGTAAATTTGAATTTGAATTGCAAGTGTTTGTAACCCTAGTTGGTTGCTTATATAAGCACCATTTCGTTTTCATTGTAAGACACCTTTCAATCAAGAATTTTATCAAGTATTTTCGTTTTTCTACAAAGTGTTTTCTTTGTGAGAAGTGACCTTTCTTTTGAATATTGTGTGCGATACACCTTGTTCTTAAGAATCTCGGATTTAACTATTTGTGTGATTCAAGTAGTTGGTTCGATCACTGAGAGAGTCAATCACTGAGAGTCTATCAAAACCGCCACCTTCCAACACTATCAACTTCCACTTCCGCAACAAAGCTTGTAATCTCGTGATTACCTAGTGTTTATAGGATTGTGCGACTCAATCTTACATCAGAGAGAGAGAGGGAGGCGAGCGTGAGACAGAGAGAGGGAGGCGAGACGGAGGTGAGAGAAAGAGAGGAAGAGGAAGAGAGAAGAAGGTGAGAGAAAGAGAGGAAGAGGGAGAAAAAAAAAGTAGATTTATGAATTTTTTTTTAATGTGTATGCGGATAACCCGTAAACCCGCGATTCCAAAACTTTAAACCCGCATCTGCCCCGCATTTTAAGACACTCGACCCGCACCCGTTCCGCGGCAAGTCTAACGGGGTGGGACCCGCGGGTAATGACTCATATTGACAGGCCTAGAGAGGCACGGCCCAGCAAGGGAACAACGCACAGAGGAAATGACAACCACTAGGCAACAGTTGAAAAAGATGGGAAGAGAATGGAGAAGCATTAGTCATTGATGATGATTGTGTTGTACACAAGTGAAACCCCATGTCTCTCAGTCTCTCCCCTATTTTCTTTTCCCCTTTTTTTCTTCTTTATAATCAAAATCAAATCAAATCAAATCAAAATCAAAATCAAAATCAAATCAAATCAAATCAGAAAGAAAGAAAAAAAAAAGCTTAAAAGAGGAAGTTGCAAGAGGGATCCACCAGCGGAATCCACGGGAGTCCATGTGACACCCGACCACCCCATGCACCCAAACCTTTTCTTCCATCTAAAACCTCTTCTCTATTTAGAACTTAAAAAGCCTAAAAAGTTTCTAATTCAAGCTCTCTCTCTTTTTTGGATGCCAAATTAAGGACTATTCTGTATAACCAACCCTAATATGTCCAAGACAATGCACAAGGCTCCCTCAAATGATCACGACTATGAAATGGTGAAGCAACTAATGTGCCATCACGAGTAATTTGTTCAGCACAACGACAGGCTTTCAAATTCCAATCCTACTGAGTTTTTCCAGGCATGGAGATCAAAGGTGTATGACTCGTACGTCTAGAATATAACACAATGATTGCATTCTACAACGCAACACTAAAAGTTGTAGTAAATAATCTTAAACTTGGCTTTCCTAAGGCATTCTGATCTAGATTTTGATATCAAACTGATGGGCGCTAACAATGCTAACATATGCTCCAAGATCCATAAGGATGCAATATTGCGTATGGATATCATTGTAACCAATACAGCATTGGATGTTTACAAGATCAGACGAGGATGAAATAAAAAAAAACCAAACCTAAAATTGACCATGACCGCAAAGGTACAAATAGAAGCTTATACCAACTAATCAAGAGTCATAAACAGCATAAGATGTTTGCGTAAATGAGCAAATCGCCAACCCTGTCATTTAGCATAATACAGCAAGAAACGATAAAAATAAAGAGGGGAAATTCAATTGATGACAAACAACAATGGACTAAAGAAGATTTGATTTATTCCTAAAGCATATTAGCACGAAAAGAAACCAAAGCATGTGACTCTGAAAACTACATCTGAAACGAATACACTAGGAGGTTTTTTGTTATTAGTTTAAGATAAATCCAGTCGAAAAGAAACTCATTTCTCAAGAGTTAAGAAGCAGGAAAAGCTATTGGCCAAGGAAAAGATGTTCAGAAGGTAATATATATCCAATCAAAAAGAGCATACATGAGATTACCCCAAAAAGGCTTCCAACCATTAAAAATATAAGATTATAAACTAAACATTCGCCCACTATTAGATAATTCAAGCTGCACTGATCTGTTTTAAAACCTTTTGGGCATGATTCCCTATGCAAAGTCCAATTAATTAAATACGTTGATAAGGATTAACAACTTTTCCAAATTAAACAAAGCTAACAAAGTACAACCGAAGCTGCATTTGATATCTGCATACAAAAGAGCGCACGATACCAAGAAGCCTATAAAAGCTGAAACCCACAATTTTTAGTTCCATTTCTTTCCAGCTAGCTCTATCAGGTGGAGATGAAGAAATAAATGATTAATTTAAAATCCCTAAGATAGTGAAAAGTTTTCTTTCATTAGACGAAAAAACAACTACACAAGGCAACTAAAGCAGTCCTCCAAGGAAAAACCTAATTTTGCCATATTTGGGCTGCTTGCAAATACTCACCAAGTTGTATCCTTCTGAATTCAGAAAACAATTATAGACAAAGAGGTTACCATAAAGATATAAAATTAGTAACGTAACTTACATTGTAGTGTCTTAAAGCATTTCAATCATTTATTACTCACGTATAATTCCAACAAGATTACAAGACGACAAAACACTTTAACCACGCCATGCAAAAAAAATACAACCACTTGGCCAGAAATGGCTAATTATAATCTCCATGCGCATAAGCTCAGATTATTGGAACTTGAAATCTACCAAAGATTTATTTTCGCCTTTTCGGGCTAAAGTAACACAAAATCCAACCATTTGACCTGATCAAGACATTTCTGTGGTGTACAAGGTCAAGAGAGGTTCGTAAAAAATAAGCACACGAGTGATGTTATACATGCGAAATGGACACCGACTTCAATTGTAAGACCCTAATGCAACTACTCCCTCCGTTTTATCACAAAAAAAAAAAAAAAAAACTTAAAGAGCCGTTTCATTATTTTTTCACACATTAAAATTTTATGAGATAATTGCACACATAATCACTTTTTAAAATTTTTTTACGATTTTGATATTTTTTTTTTTGGTATGTTTCTGTGCAAAATGACAATTTTGCCAATGTTTCCTATTGGTCTATGTACGGTACACCGTTGAAACGCGCAGTACTGTTCAGGGGTAAAATTGGAAAATCAACGCATGTACTGTACATAGTGTTAGTTTTGCACAATTTTTCAAAAATGTTAGAATAATAAGTAAAATCTAAAAAAGTAACCCAAATTTATTAGCATACACTATAAAATTTAATCTCTTTTTAATGAACTTTGTTTAAAAAACTAGATTAAAATATAAAAGAATAACTTCGATCTGTGAAACAAAATTTAAGTCTAAATCCAAAAAACAAAAAAAACAAAAACAAAATTTAAGTCATACAACAACATGTATTATGAAATGGAACGAATATGAGATTTGGTTCACTGATTTTGAAAACAGTGTCTCTCACCAAGAGAATATGGAACACTCAAAGAACTGATAAAATTTTGTTTTACCCATGAGTCTTAATGAAGATGAAAACAACATAAGCAATTACTCAGATGATCTAAACATGAAGTCAAGCAACATCTAAACATGAAGTCAAGCAACAAGCTCTAGAAAATCAGTGGCATTTATTTAGTGGAACTTATGACTAGGTTTTTTTCTCTATCATTGGATTTTCACCGGAAAGAAGCAATTAAAAAAAAACTTTCAGTACGACAGTGAAACGTCAAAATCAAGAATCTCTAGCGCAAAAGTTTTTGCTTTCATAGACCATTTTCTTTCTGACAGAGAAGATAAATAAACAACCATATATATAAAGCAACAAAAGAAAAGTATATGACACACCAAAAAATCATGCACTAGGAAGAAAATATCGTTGAGCAGAGAAAATCCCACCCACACCTTTGCCCTCTAAAGCCCCCACGGATAAACCATAACTGATGAAAGAAAATAATGGCACAAAGCTGTGTCATGGATCAATAAAGCATGACTTTTCTATTTTCCAAGGTTTTATCAAAAGCCCAAAGTAAAGCAGACAATGAAATCCCAAGAGTCTCTTGCCAAAACCATTGAAGGAACACGGCAGTAAATATGAAAGATTTGGCTAAATCAATATTTCCTCCAAAGCTAGGGTTTTATATATTTGCCTAACTGGATTTACTAAGCTCCTAGTTTCATCATCTAGTAAACTTATCGTTATCGTTCTCGTTTATAGTTTCCTCACCGTATAATTATTTTAAAAAAAACAAGAACGTTTTGCAAAAATAGAACTTTCTCAACTTTTGTTAGTTTTTAACATTTTTTGAAAGTGCTAGCACATTATATACTGTTTATGGCAATATTGTCCATATACAATACGGCGTGTATGCTACGCGGGGAAGCAGCAGGGAAGGTAATTTCGTTTTTTACTCGTCAAATGACAAAAAAACAGTAAAAAAACCGAAAGTGTTAAAATACTTAAAAAAAACAAGTCTAATTAAGTGTCAATCCATGCATCATGTGTCAGAAGTTTTACATCAATTCGTTGAGCACCGAAGGGAAAGTTGTGGGGAGAGAGAGATTTTCAAATCCACTCGATTTGTAAGGTGAAAATTTGCATCAAAGAGACACAGATCGAGCACAAAGATCAATAAAAAACACTAGGAGATTGAACAGAAAAATCATAGCAAATTAACAAGAAATCAACAGTACATGAGAATTAGAAAGAGAAGAAGAGAGAGAGATTATTATTTAGTGCTGACCTGGAAGGCCTCTAGCAGATGCGGGACCAGTGCAGAGATTCTGGAGCTGCATTTCGATCTTGTTCAAGAAAGTAGTAGCCTCATCGAACGGCCTCGCGAGATCGGACTTGTATTTAACCAATATATCGCAGTATGTTTCCTAAAATCAATCGCACCCACAGAGAAATTTTACTTATATAGAAAGAAAATAATTTTGAAAAATCGAAGACGGAGACAAAAGATGAGTGATAAAAACCATGAATTCGTCAAGCTCAGGATCAGCTCCAAAGCAAGATAACGGAGAAACATAATCTCGCTTGTACATATCGCTCTCTCGCTGAATTTCTTCCAGCAAACACGCTATCTCCAGAGGAGCTCCCACCTGAGAATTTGTAACCCAAAAAAAAAAAAAGTTCATACTCATCAGCTTTAAATTGAATTGTTGTTTGAGAGAGAAAATCGTAAAAGTAGCTAAATACATCGTTTCTCTCTACCTCCCCATCTTATCTTAGGGTAAATTAAATTGCAATGAAAAAATTAGCGAAAACGATGAATGATCCAAGTTCTTCACGAGGCGTGTAAAGAGCACTGAGTAAGCAAGCATGCGCTGTATAATAATATGCTTCGGAAGAACATGTAAAAGTCGCTTAATCTCAAACACCTTGAAAGCACAAAAATCATGATGATCTTTGTTATGTACTTATGGTATAATCAATCACCTTCTGGCAGTCGATGTAGGTCTGGAGCAAGCGAGGATACAAAGGATGAGAAGCGATCTTCGACTTGATGAAATTATCCTCAGCTCTTCGAATACGCGGCGCGATCTTCGACGACGACAAAGCGGAAGCTGCCGCTGATAGGAGTTCGTCGGAGACGCGATTGTCGTCTCCGGCGGATGAACAAAGCAGGGCCTGGTAATCGGACGGCATCATCATCGCGGCTTTATCCGAATAGTCGCCCGACGAACGGAAACCGCACATTCCATCCATGAATAAGATCGTCGTGAGATACAATCAGTGCACGACGCTTCGATATCTCCAGCCTTCGAGCTTGCTTTTCTGAAGAAGCACAAAAATAAATAAGATGAAACAAACCTTCGGCTTAACAAGCAAACACTAGTGCGTTTTTCTAGAAGAGAGAGACGATGCAAATAGATTGGCTAAAGTGAGTCGGTCTCTCTCGGAGTCGGAGTGTAGTTTCGGGGCAGGATCGTAAATATTTCGGCCAAAAACCAAAAAATTATTTGAAAATTACGAATTTAGTCATAAGGCCTATTTTTTTTACGGGGTTTCTCTTTTTTATTTTTTCCTACCAGGGTCCTCTAAGATACACTTAGTATCGATTTGGGTCATGCAGTTATATTCCATCTATTTTATCGTTATTTGCATAAATGAGGACGTTATAAATTATATTATAACTTTAGTTATTATTTTCTTTGCAGTGATTTGAGGTTCGGATGCAAGTTACTACTAGTTGCACAATAAAATGGTATGTTCAGTAAAATTGATGTGAATAAAGTGTGTGGTTACTGCACCTAGTGCAATAGACCTTTTCTATATATATATAATAAGGGGTAATCCGGGCTTTTTATCACCCGACTAATCCCTGAGTGATATCGTCAACTAGCTACTCATCGGATTTTCAAATGAACCTAAAGCGTAACACCATATTCGACTGACCAAATATGAGTGGTTAGATAATTCTGCGTTCGCGGAAAATCAATCTCTGGCCTAAACCAACATGATAACCCATCCACACGTGAAAACCAGTCCCACACCACTTGGTTTGGACCTTGTTTGTTCCAAATGATAACAGTAAAAATCAGCGTCATTGTTGTTGTTGAATTTTGGACCTTGTTTGTTCCAAATGATAACAGTAAAAATCAGCGTCATTGTTGTTGTTGAATTTTATTGCCAGCAATTTAACAACAACAAAAATTATGGAATAAAATCATCACTATCATTTTGTCGTTATTGTTGACGACGATACTATAATATATTCAATGCATTCATTATTTAATTCCGATGAAATCTATAAATATTCATGTAAAATCAATTATTAGTGATATAGTACTTGTTTGAATAATCCAAATGATCCAAAGCATATCTCTCAGTCATGACTTGAGTTCAAGGAGAAAATTGAAGATCCATCGATGCATGATTAAATGAAGGAAAAACAAATAATGAATAACTTTTGTAAATTTTTTTTTTTTTTTTTTGCTGAATCATTTTTATTATATAAAATAAAGGAGAATTACATGGTGGAATACGATTTTGGAACACTAAGCCGGCGGAAAACGAAAATTCCCTGGAAACTAAGCCAGCGAGTACAAGACACTTTTGGAGACAAAAGCCGGCAGAAAAAAAAAATATCTCCGGAAACTTAGATATAAAACAAGGTAGAAAGCAAAAGTAATCGGAAAACAAAACAAAATCTTACAAATTAAACACACACTCCTAGAAAGAGAAGCAACTGCGAATAGAATGATTAAATGGAGCAGAACACCCAACAGCCGAATTATTGAAGTTGAAACCCTTGCAGAAACTCATTATATTGCTCTGACCAAAATCTGGAGCCACGAGTTAGAGCCACAAGCCTACCAACCGAAGAAGACGAAGAAACACGATTTTACCAAACGTCTACCCACGACTTGATGCTATAAGAGCCGAAGCTCCTTTTCCTTAAGATCGAGCCGAAAAAAACCTTGCACAGAGGCAAAAATTAATGACGATCAACGCAACCACCGTCCGTTGCTCGCAAATCTAAAGAAAAACACTCCTTCACAAACCAGAGACATCACCAACATAAGCATCCACCGATCAAACCACCGAAACCATAGACGACACGACCAAAACCTGAAACGAGAAGGAATCCTTTACACCAGTAGCCGATAACTTGAGAACAACCAAGAAGACGTGTCGCCGGCAGAAACACAACAACCTCAAGCTAAGTCACTGACTCCAGATATTGCAAACTAGATCTTAGATCTGCTTCCCGAAAACTCAAAACCAAAGAGAAACTACACCGCTAGACAAAGAGAAAGACGAAAAAACAATAAAACACAAAACCAGACCGATTACGTGGCTTTGGAAGCCCACGAACATCGGCCGGAAACGAAACCACTTCGGAGAAGAAGAAAGAAGGGGAAGAAGAAGAGAGAAGGGAGAGGATTTTAGAGAGAAAAGTGTCGGCGTCAGTTTTTATGTATGTGTAAATATTTCCCTTCTAAACGGATAAATTAGAGCCATCTTTCGCATCAACATATCAAATAAATCTCGTCACTTTGTTTTTATTTAAAAATGAGAATTTGAGTCTATCCACTAATAATTTTGCCAGTCGGTTTTGAGTTAAAACACTTCCCACACACACACATCATGTAAAGATTACATGATTCGTACCTATATTTTTTTTGACTCAAATATAGTATAATGTCGATCCTAAAATGGAATTTGATTCAAGATATACCAAAAAAATTATCACTTCGACTGAATATGTCAAGAACCTCACATCTAAAATATATATAAAAGGGACATAAATCAATTGGAAACTCATGAACTTCGACTGGTAGAGTCGCATATGACGTTTAATATTATATTTTTTTTTCGTTTTTAATATGAAATTTCTAACATTTAAATTTTAAATAAAATACATTTGTTTGGTTCTGAGATAGTTGGTATATTTTGTAAAAACATTATAATATTAACTTCGACTTTTTTGTTGATTGTTCTCTAAATTATATTGGTTTTAGATAATCCATTTGGTTCATGTTAAAACATACCCATTAGACTCTCATGTTTATCGGAATTTCTAGATTAGTGGTTTGCACTACAATCGCAACTGTGACATAACCTGATTTCAAACTCGGAAATATGCGGTAAGTAAATTATGGACGACAACGAATAAAAAACACCCATGACCCAAGCGTAATACTGTGTAGTATTAGAGAGCACAAAATACCTTTTATAGTCTCTAATATGTATTTTTGTCGCGTCTTTAGGCATTTACTCTTTGATGTATGTAGATTTTTTTTTTCCCGTCTAAATCACCTTTAGTTATCGAAAGACATATCATTGTTTAGATTATTGTTGTGTCTATAGGCATGTTTATTTATCATTCGAAGCATCGTTTACAATATTCTGTTTATTCCCATATAAAAAAACTTAGAGAGAATACTAATGTTTTGAATATTTTAAGAAGTATTTGCGTGTACAATCGCTTATCCAAAAACATTTTTAGTTTTTTAGCATTTTCCAAATACTTCTTAGAGCATCTGCAGCGGAGACACGGGTGATGGGTGTCTTCCGCTTTAATTTTTTTTTTTTTTTTTTTTTTTAAATTGATTTTTTATTGTCGCGACACATCATCACTTTTAGAAAGACACAGGGTCTTGCGGAAGACACAATTTTGCTCGGGTCTTTACTGTTTTGCTGAGATTTAATATTTTTTAATTTTAAGACACTCAATTATTTGTGCGATGGAGATGGTCTTAAGAATCTAACATTTTTTCTTGCAAAATAACCATTTTACCCCCTTGTTGAAACACGTGTGTATAGTACACTCTTGTTTTCTCGCAGTACTGTACAAAAGTTTGATTGAAAAGTCAAAATGTGTACCGTACACAAAGTGTTAGATCTTTTAGCACTTTTTAAAAAGTGTTAGGAAATTAAGAAAATTTTGAAAAAGTGATAAATTAGTAAAGAATCCCGTATTTTAAAAGCATAGTTTGCAAATAAACCAAAACAGAAGCTATAGTATATATACAAGAAATAAAATTCAATCCAATTCGAAAACATTGTATTTATAATTAGAGAATAAATATAATTAGAGAATAAATATTCGTCGCGTGACGAAAAAAGTTGCACGGCCGTAAATGACCTGCTGTTCCAATTACGGTGGCCGACACGACACTCTACGATTCTAGTTGTCTAACCGGATCGGTTCAACTTCAACTTCACTCCTTTGATTTTTTTCACTTAGTTTTGTTTCGCTGTATGCACGTCTACGGTAGCTAGGTGCTGCTCCTTGTCGATCACAGCCATCAAGATGATCTTATAGTGAACAATTGTTTTGTCCTTTAATTAATTGCTTTAGCCATGTGCTTAATTAAAAACCCTTTGGATATTTTTAGTGGCCACTCGACTAATCGCACTTTTCATCATTAGATTCATAAAGAATCTATACGGCGCGTATAATATCAGTTGAAAATATATCATTACCTTATATGGTAATAGAACCTGCAGTTACTTAACAAATTCCATTTTATTATAAACCTAATTTTAAGAAAACCCATATTTTTGCATGGGTCTACTCCAAAACCCGATCCGATGAACCGATATCTGTTTTTTTTTTATATAAAAAGAAAATGTAATAAAGGTCTTTACGTTGATGGACAGGTTTGATTGACACATCCGTCGGACCACTTTGGTGGGAAATTTAGCTGACATAAAGCTTTGGTTTCGTATCAAACCATATAAAAACGACAGAGCTTTGCTTCTTCCATTTCATTTCGTCGGATCGTGTCGGATTGAATCCTCACCGTTGGTTTTCACGGCCACACACACACAAACACATATATATCGTTTCTACAATATCAGAGTTTTGGTTGGTAGAGCCTTCTTCATCTAAAGGCTCTTGGTCACACGTTTTCATATGATCATTACAATCGAGAAATAAGAAAATATTTGGTCCGAAACTCCCATTATCAGTCCATGACTTTGCAGAACAAAAATTATAATAAGAAAAAATAATGACTAAATGATTGGATCAGTTTGTATTTATTGATGCTAAATTGCTGATATTGTATGTCCACTTAAGACTGTTCCCGTGAGTTGGTGAGTTTCAACTTTCATTTATTAGTAGTACTGGATTGACTTGATATTCAGTTTTTTTTTGGTTAATTAATTTATCTATATATTCAGTTGTCTCAACTTTGCAGGAGTTTGTTAGTTCTTGGATTTTTTTTTTCTTAAATGTTGTGCCTAATATCAATGTGGTTTTGAACAAATTTGTGTCTGTTGTCTTCAAAATGTTGCTTCCTTTCGGAAAATTGGATATTCTCACTCCTAATATAGTATACTCTCTTTATTTGTTGAGTCAGTTATTTTTTTTTATGCTAATATTGAGTGCGGTATTCATATGTTATTATGGATCTAACCTTTTTTCTTTTGCATTTGTTTTTTTTTTTTTTTTTTAAACCGGAGTAATCCTAGGTTTCCTGTACCCAGACTAATCTCCAGCAGTCCAGCAGCCGGGGTTTACACCAAGAAATTCTCAAGCGTATCTGGTGGCCAAGCGTAGTCGATCCCAGAACCGAGGAGCAAACACATACTCAACTCTTTTCTAAACCATTGGGAGACCACCGCTTGGTTTGCATTTGATTTATATTGACATCTTATCACAATAATATATTTATTTAGATGCAAACACAAACGGAAAGAAATTTTTTTTGTTCGTGCATCGAATTCACATCATAATTCTTAAATAATGTTTGAAAAAAAAAATACTATGTGTTGTTATGTAAACAAATATTTGATTCCGACGTTAAAAAAACAATAGTTTACTATTCAACATATTGCATTTAAATGGCATGTACATAATGCTGATATACAATTAAAATTTGAGCATAACTGAAATATTGAGACTCGTATAACTTGTTAAAATATAAAAATTGACCAAAACATGTCGACAGATTACCTCCAATAGCTTTGTTTGTTAAGAAAAAACTGAACACTGGACCATTTGAACTTTTTTGTTTCTTCAGCCTTCGTTGCACCAAAATTTCACAGTGATTGGCTGAGAAAAATAAAAGAAATGAAAGCCTTGGGATCTAAAAATATCAATCAATGGATTATTTAAAAAATTTATCTTGAGGAATAAATATTGTGAAATGTCGCTTGAAACAGTGGGAAAGAATATAGGGGTGGGACGGATCCAGATATCCAAAAATTTTAGGATATTCGGATCCAGATTTTTATCCGACGGATCCGAGTTTTAATTATCCTTATCCGGATCCGTGGTTTCCGAATATCTGCCTAGATATTAAGATATTTGTGGATGTTCAGATCCGTTAAAAAATATATTAAAATATTAAAAATAATGATAAAATTTAAATTTTATATAATATTTTGTAAATTTTTTTTTGTTATTATGAAAAAATTATTTTCTTTTATTTTCATTATTTTATATAGAAATCTCAAGATATTAAAAAACTATTAATAAAATAGAAATTTTTAATATATTTAAAAGATCCGGATCTTATAATTTTACTATCCGTATCTGATTTTGACGGATCTGAGATTTTACTATCCGGATCCAGATCCGACTATCTCAGATATCATTTTTGGAGCGGATCAGAATAAATGCCGAATTGGATATCGGATCCCGGATAATAGTTCCACCCCTAAGAATAGTTATTGGAACAGCATCTATATTGTTGTCACACTCACTGTATCAAATCGGCTTCTAAGTTATAATCAGCCTCCAACCTAATTGCTTAAACTCCTTCACAAGCAATCGTGCATAGATCTGTATGTACTAAAATATGAATATCGAAACAAAAATTAACCTTTATATAACATCTGATTTTATGTGTGGAGAATATATGAATTATTTAGACTCAGTAAATATAGGAGGCGATGAAAAAACAGTCACCTTGAATTAAGATACTTGTTTTAGAAAGAAAAAAAAATAACTGTTGACGAAAACACCATTCACCTTTTTCACCACAAGAAAAACCAGCTTATTTATAAATTCCTGTTTAGTTCATTGATTTTATTGATTTATTCCCATGATATCGCACGTGCGTACGTGTTTATAAGAAAAGAAAACCCAAAATCTAGGGATGTCGTGGACATGCATTAAAACAAAACAATATCAAGCCTCCTGATGCAAAGTGTTTATGTTTCTTCACTTATATTCTTTTTTTTTTCTTTCAAATGTATACTGTGAAGTGGTCCTTTGGTTTTGTCTGTGGTCCATCAAATACAAATTTTGTCTTTCTTTTGTTATCTTAAAAATTTCGAAGTTTGGTTCGCAACAGAAAGTGCTCTACTATCTTTCTTCTATTCTTAAAACAGAATAGTAAAAATTTGGGAGATTGCGGAAATCGATCATATTAAGTTGTCTTGTTTATCTATTGTACTTAACAACACATAATTAAAAAGTAGTCTTAGAACTTATCACGATACTTTTACCAAAAAAAAAAAAACTTATCACGATACCATGTAAAACACACACACAAAACTTATCAAGGTAACAAATATTTTTTCCTAATTATATTCTATTTTGAGTCAACGTTTTTTTGTTTGGTAAATAATTTAGATTAAATTAAAAAGGATATATTGTTTTTTTTTTTGTTCAACACTTTCATTAATTTAAAGTACAAAAAGAGGGAATTAAACATCTTCTAAGCTTGTTACAACGCAAATTAAAAAAAAAAAAAAACACAAAACATATAGATTATCATGAAAGATGGACACCGAATTTGGGATAAGCTTCAAATACGTCAAAATAAACTTCACGGCAAAACCGGAGAGTTTGAAGTTAGTCACTTACGAATGTGACTATGCCTCTAATACTACCAAAACTACCAACATATTGTTAGTTTACATCTGAAGAAAACAAAAATGGAATATGTACCTCACTCGAACTTAGTCAAAGGATTTATTGTTTAAAACAAAATATTGTTAGTCAAGGATATATGTACCTCACTCGAACAATATATCCTTGAACTTAGTCAAATGATATATAAATATTTTGTTTATGAACTTGGTTATGTACCTCACTCGTTACATTGAAAAATTTACACCAATTACCAAAATATTGTTAGTTTACATCTGAAGAAAACAAAAATGGAAAATACATGTAAAGGAAAAAATCTAAAAAATTTAAATAAAAAAATGTGAGTTGAGTCAAAGATAAGAGCAATGAGATTGGGCTCCAATTGTGCGTGTGAGATCAAAAGATACATTTATGGAAAGTTAGTTCTATTTAAGTAGCCCAGGTTAAAGATTTTCAAAGATAAATCTTTCTTCATTAACAAGGCACCATTTTGCTTATCTTCGATTTTGACTCAAACAATTATTTCTATATTCATAAGATAAGCCTAGCATTTTGGTTATGCTTATGGCGCATTTGACGATGGAAACCTAATTATTATTCCAAAAGTGCAAGTACTAGCTGACTTTTTTCATTGGTAGAGCTCACAAATCACAACCACAACGTTTTAAAAGCGAATACACATTATTTTAGTCAATACGCAATCTATAATTTAAAGAAATTTTGGTACGTTCGAATATAATTGGTACGTTTCAACCGCACTTTATCCCCGTCAAACAAAATATTTGGAATTGTTTTCAATATCTCCCAAATGTTGGGTCAACAATGTTTAATATTTTTTTATTTTATATGTAAAATATAATTAGTCTAAAAAAACTAATTAGTGGTTCAATTAGTTTAGCTACCACAAATTCTAGCTAAATTTCTATAATTTAACTCTCATAATTCAAAAGAGTTTAACCACATCTCTTCAACTACGTTAAACTTCTAACCATACATTCATATTATGTTGTACTTACAACATTATCCGAATTACATCATTTTTAGTAACTATTCGAAGCCAAATAATGATTAAGACGATTGATGATCAACCAAAGCCGTGAGACTGTGAGAGTATAAGCGGTATTAGCAGTTACACTAGCTATGGCTAATATACAAATTCAAATTTTAACATTACTATATATGGTTGGCGAAAAAAAACAAGTTACTATATATAATATACATTCTTGAAAATTGTACTGAAAATCAAATAACTAAAAGGATTGTAATAAAAAGGAACAGAGGGGACTGAGGAAGAAACCTGGCTAGTTGAGACCTATGACTTTTTCTTAACACCATTTGAATAAAATTTTGATTTGAAATTAAAAAGTGAACAGCAGAGAGCCGACAAGTTTGTGGTGTGCTTTATTATAAAGTTTTGTTTTTTTTGTTAATTAGAAAGTTTAAAGTTTATGTTCAAAAGTTTCTTAAAGAGAATATAGAATATAGAATATAGTTTTAAGAGTATTTTTTTTATAATTGTAATAGCACTACGAATGCATAAACCATTTCTTTCAATTAGTATAAATTGACCCTGTTACTTTCTTAACGTTAGTGACATGATTTAATGTTTGGTCCACGTCTACCTTCTGAAATACCAAATACGAATATTATTATCATAACACTTCTATCTCTATTATGTATTATATAACTAGTGCGAAGAGATTTTGTTTTAAATTTTGTGCACTAGTTTTTTTTCTTTTTAATTGGTCCTCTCTTTTTTTTTCTTCTTCTTGTCGTCTAAATGGGTCATATATTATTTTTTGAAAAGAATAGCTATTATATAGTAGAAAATGGTGTATGAAGACTTAGGTAGCACGAAAGCTTTGCCGGAAGTCCGCTTCCCGCTTCAGATTCGGAAGCTCTTTTCCATGACGCTTCCAAAAATTTTCATTCAAAAATGCGTTGAAAACTTGCATTTCCGTTTTAGAAGTTTGAGTTTCCGTTTTGGAAGCTTACATTTCCGTTTTAAAACCGTGGTATTCTAAATAAATAGAAAAGTAAGGTTATTTTTGATATGTTACTCATTTAAAAAAAAATCCAAAATTAGTACATTGGTATTTGTAAACACTAATCTATGTCTTTTATCTATAAGGAATCTTGTTTAGAAATATTGTTTTAATCATATGTGAGATGTTATAAGTGATTAATCTGATTAGTTGAATGAGATTATTTTTGAAAGATTTGATTTTGATGATCTTTCTTTCGACAACAAAAAGCTTAAGACATGTTTATTTAATAGAGTCAAAAAATTGAAAATGAAGATGGTGATTTAGATTTTTAATTTTGGATCATATGCTTATTAATTATTTTAAGCCGTGTAAAATTGATGTATTGGATTTGTGTTATTCATTATAATTTTTTAACATAGAACGATTCCAATATGTATCCACTTTCTAATTTTTTTAAAAAAATCGCTTCCGCGTTTCTATACGCTTCTGCTTCCGCATACTTGCTTCTGATTCTATGCGTCAACTTTAAAAAAGATATTTCAGTTCACTATAGTTGGAACGTCACTGACCTTCTCGGGGAGTACTCTAAGCTGGAGACAAAGACCCGACTTCCCTAGGAGAGAGATTGATAGTGATAATGTATGAATATTATTCATTATCTAAATCTAATTAAATTTGGATCTGTGGAACTTAGAGCATGATTATTGCAAGAACTCTTGATGGGGTTCTTAACCATTTATTAATATTAAAATGGGTTAAGAAACCATTCACAATTTGCCACATATCAAATAAAAATAAGATACGTATCTTGCGTCTCTAAAATAAGAGACGTCTCTTACCATTTTATTATTTTCTGATTAAATAAATTATTAAAATATGCATAAGAAACTTCTTAAGAGACCCCGATAATCATGCTCTTAGAGCGCCTCCCATTCAAATCCGGTCCAATAGTATTATATCTCTGATAAAATTAAAGAGAATCGGCTTTTCTTTCCTTTTCGTTTGTTTCGAGAAAGAATCGATCAATTCCGATTTTTTCTTTTGGGAGATAGAAGAGAAAGAAAAAAATTCTAAGCATCTATCATCGGTTCACTAATTACTTGAATGACTGTTGGCGGGTTTCTTTGTATGTGTTGTCCGGAAAGAGGATGACTCAATGATTATTCGTTCGCCCGAACCAGAAGTCAAAAAAATTGACTGGGACCGGCCTTCGTTGCTTTTGTTTTTTGTTTGCGAAGCCGTGAATCAAGTAATCAACAATAACACTCAAATTCTTATTTTTAAACTAATTAATAGTAGTTACTAGACTTGAATTGATCTTATTTTTATTTTATTTTCTTTTTGCTTACTAAGAATAAAGTTCTTTCTAGGGAAAAAAAAACAAAAGCGACCATACTGATTTGATCTTTGATTAGTATTGTTAGCTGTGGAAACGGTTGAAATGGAATTATACATAATTCGTGACAGAGTTAATATCACACGATACATGGGAGTTGGGACGTGGGACACAAAAACTAAGCACCAAAAGAACATTCTTATTTGTTTTGGCACCCTCCAAAAAAACATGGTGACTAGACTAGCTAAGTGATTTATATGTTCCTTCAAAAGGAACTATGAATGTAATTTACAAAAAAAATTGATACAGAAGGCAGGAGAAAACCTGTACCTGTAACTGTACCTGTACATGAGAGTATGTAAATTTTTCTTTGAACTCTGTTCAAGAATCGACAGAGACTATAACCATTCGAGTATATATGATATTTGTTACTATGTTCCTTCTGAGAAACATCTTGAGAGCCACATGTACTTCAACTTCACGATCAAAGCAAAGATTCCAAAGCATGGTATGTGCATCAACCCAACAGCTGCATACCTGCAACATCAATTAAACATTACTATGTACTCTTAAGTCCATTCAAGATCAAGAATCATTTTCATTGTCTACATCTCCAGAACCGAATGCAAATTTTGGATAACCGGAAGTTGAGTTTGATCTCTACATTTTGGCGGCACAAGTTCTCATAACCGATATAAGGAATGGGGCCGATGAGTTTGTGTAGCGTACCATAAAGGGGCGTAGGGTGATGACAAATCCAAGAATGGGTATGGCCACCTGCACAAACAGATATCACATTTGTTATACTTATCTGTTCATAGAATAATGTAAAGAAGTATAGAACCATGACTGTTACCAGAAGGAGACACAAGCATGAACAATCCATTGGAATAGCACGAATATGCCGGTCCATACCACAAAGTACGCTATCCTGAACAACGGGAATCGCTGGATACAAGGAAATCATCATCAAAGTCATCATCACTGTAATCATCATCATATTTTTATGTTGACTAAGCATAAAAACTAACCAGAGAGTTCAGGAAAGTTTCGCCAAGGAGGAAAACAGCATTGACCGAGTGCATAATCACAATGAACTGCAGTATAAACGTTTGGTCAAAATTAAAGCATATATCAGAGACAACTTACAAATTGTGACAGTTTTGCGGTTAAAACTTACAAAGTCGAGATTGAAATCTTTGGATGTGAGAAAAGGGTAGATAATGAACCAAAACACACCATCTGTAAGCAACACAGCTCCTGCACAAGTCTGCAATCCAATAACATGTTCAGACAGAGAGAAACTTATGCAGAGAACTTAAAATGTCTTGACATTAAACCAGGAAGACTTACTTGGAAAAGAATCTGATGTATGTAACCCAATGTAGTTGCCATCTGACGCGTGGACCTGTTGTGTCTCTCGTGTCCGTTTGAAGATTTAAACACATTCGAGTTTTCGCCATTCACGGGAGGCCTATACGACCCTTGCTCTTCATCTAATGCACTGACTCCGTTCTGACAGTTCTCACCAGATCTAAATCTGTATATGGACACCAAGGCTGCAAGCTGCATCATATAACCTCCAATTCAAGTTTTGAAAAACCGATTTTTCACAGGAAATGTTACTCATATACCATACAGAAACACATGTAATAATCAAAGTTACTGATGAACTAAACTCAGGTAGATGTTAGGATCTAGAGACATATAGTTTATATAGAAAAATCTGATTGTGATGAATTGATAAAGCATGTGCAGTACCATGACAAGGTGAAGAAAAGCCATACCCCGAAGTAGATTGTGACCAATGTGAAAGTCCATCTGATAAAACACAACACTCATCAGAACAACTGATGTAAAATGGTCTTCACAATAATCAGAAATGTGGTATATACATATGGGAGCTAAGCTACTCACTGTGTGTAGAAGATGAAAATGCCGGCTCCATCAGCAATGGCATTACCAGAGATGAGTCCAAGAAGAACAACAAAACCGAAAACACGAAAACCGAGCAACCAGTTGGGATGAATCCCTTCCACACAAGTGTTCCAAGTTTCATCATCGTATACAGCTCCGCTGCGTTTCCTGCGTTTTCGAGGCCCTTCGTATTTCCAAATGAGGAAAGAAGATATAAACAGCGACGTTAAGACGAAGATGGCGCAGACGAAGAATCTCCAGTTTAGCCAGTAACTTGGTATGTTCGTCTCCGCAGACATTGTTGGTTGCCACGTATGTTCAGTTGAACCTGTCACGAAACTCGAGAGATCAATTCGGCTAAACACATTTTTCATCATCATCGTTATCAAAAATCTCTCTGTAACTTTCTGAGTTTATGCTACTTCCGATTTTATTGGGGGTTTAGGGTTTGTTTAAACTTTAACAACACTCTGGTAAGCTCCTGTCGAGAAAAAGTGAAGAAAAAGCAGAGGCGAGAAACGCATGATGAGACATCACGGATTTGAATCCGATTTTGGATTGGTTTTGGTTTAGCATTAACAACGAAGGAAAACGAGAGGGAGAGATAAACTTTAAACATCCATAAGCATTCAAAGCAAGAGACAGATTCTTTACTTAACCAGAGCGAGACAAAAGAAAAAACAAGAAGAAGAACAAAAAAGAGATTAGACACGAATAAAAAGGAGATTGATACCTGTAGTAATGCTTTGTTTCTCTTCGGTATCAGATTCTGTGAGCGTAAACGATGAATTTTGGATTTGGAAAAAGGGACAATTATGAATTTGGAATCTGATGTTTTTTTTAATTCGAGAGTTTGTGGGAGATTTGGATTTGAGTTTCTTGTAATTCTCACTCGCCCACTCCACACGTTTATTTTATTCCTCACACTTCCATTACTTTAGAGCCATTGATTCGTGCAAGTAATCGAATCGGACGGTCAAAATAAAAGGGTCGAGAAAGCGGAAGTGAGAAGTAGAAGTTACCCGCTGCAGGCTTTACTATCCTTTTATGGGCTTTAGGCCCATAGCCCTAATTTACCTGTTGCCGTCGGGATCATTTAGAGGTGGTTTTTTTCTGCGTGAGAGAGAGAGATCGCAGATCGGGAGAGGAGAGGAACGTATTTTAGGATCCGCATTGATACGCGGTTAAAAGATAAACTATATTAGATTTTTAAATTGATAACTCGTGTAAATATGATCCGTATAATTATATTTTAAATTAAGATTCATGTTTAGTTATCTAGAAATTATGTTTTGTTATTCACAATTAAGAAAATTCAAAATTGATTCATATTAACCATAAACATAGTAAATATTTCCTCTATATGAATGAGATGGTTCCAAAAATAAATTTCAAATCTTAATTTCTGTCTTACATGAAAGTTTATATTATTACATTGTTATTTTCCGTTTTTTTACACATGTCACGATCTCATGAGTTATCTTAATTTCTGTTTTTATTTTTTATTTTATTCAGATTATTGTTTTGACACATGTCCGATCTTAATTAACAATGACACATGTCATGATCTCGTGAGTAATAATTATCCTACGTGTCACGCGATTTTTTCTCTTACTTTATTTTATTTTATTAGTTACTATTTTAATAAAATACATTGTTTATTTATTTATTTTTTTGTATTTTGTCTTATAGGAAAGTTCATATTATTAGATTGTTATTTTCCATTTTTTTACACATGTCACGATCTTAACAAACTGTTATTAATCTAATTTTATATACTATGAATCTTATATAAATTTTATAGTTTACATTTTTTATTTTTATTTTGTAGTTTCTATTTTTTCTCTTACTTTATATTTTTGATTTTATTAGTTTCTATTTAAATAAAACACAATTTATCTTTTTTTTTTGGTTATTTTGTGTTATAAAAAAGTTTATATTATTGCATTGTTATTTTCTGTTTTTTTACACATGTCACGATCTCGTAAGTTATAATCTTAATTTTTGTTTTTATTTTTTTCCTTTTATTCAGATTATTACTTTGACACATGTCGTGATCTTAATTAACAACGACATATATCACGATCTCGTGAGTGAAAATTATCCTACGTGTCACGCTCACGTTAAGAGATTCAGCTTTATATAATAAGATATCGACAACTCTTTGTCTGTGAATGTTGGGCCAGAGATTATAAACGAAGCCCACACAAAGGTTTTAAAGACATAAGCAGACATGGGCCTTCGACACAGCACAAAGCCCACTACATCTCATCAGTCTTCTCATCTTCAAGCTTCGCTCTGCAACGACAACAAGAGAGGATCTTATCTTCAGTCAGGTGGTCGTTGTACGGAGAATCCAACTGAAAATATCCAGCTATGCAACCGTTTTGCAGCTCTTGAATCGTGTGCTGTCACAGTGTGATTATTTTGTCTGCATTCTCTCTAGGGTTTATTGGAGTCTTCTATATAAGCAATCGCAAGCTCTCTGTAATCGCAAGTGTCGAAATATCAATAAAGCCGTTTCTTTTCTCAAAGTCTCAAGTTTCTCTTTCGCTCACATGGTATCAGAGCCATGGATGGCTCCTCTTCGCTTCAACCAACCCCTGCACATTATTCAATTAACACACCAAATCAGACTCCAGCAGCTCCTGCGCGAACTACTCATGTCCAGGCTCGAGCTCATGCGCGTCCAGATCGAGTTCAGACAGCACCAGATCCGACACCTCATGCACCTTTTCGAGCTCCAACGTTTAATCAACAGGTGCCAGCGATTCCTCCGGTTGCTGTCTCGACACCTTTAAACATCTCTCAATGTGTCACGCTCAAGCTCTCCGCTTCAAACTATCTCATCTGGAAATCTCAGTTTGATTGTTGGCTTGCTAGTCATGTTATCGGTGGAACACCTCGACCAACTGCGACAACCACAGTCATGTTTGGGAATATGATCTCGGAAGTTCCCAATCATGACCTACTGGTGTGGATTCAAAATGATCAGACGGTGTTAGCTTGGCTGTTTGGAGCTCTCTCAAAAGATGCTCTACGTTCTGTCTATGGTCTACGCTCATCTCAAGAGGTATGGTTTGCTCTTGCCCAAAAATATAATCGAGTCTATGTCACTAGAAAGTTAGATATCCAGAGAAAGATCCAAACAACTGTCAAAGGAAATAGTCCTCTAGCTACTTATCTCATTGAGATTAAGGATCTATGTGATCAATTAGATTCCATAGGTGCACCTATCTCTGACCAAGAAAAGGTTTATGGAATTTTAAATGGTTTGAGTCGTGAGTATGAGGCTATCTCCACTGTCTTAGAGAACTCAATGGATTCACAGTTTGGGCTGTCTTTTGATGACGTGGTTCACAAGTTGACTGGTTTTGATGATAAGCTACATAACTATTTAGCTACTACTGCTACTGTATCACCGCATCTAGCCTTTCAAACTGAGAGTGGTGGTTATCGAGGAGGCTTCCGTGGTCGTGATCAGAATAAAGGAAGCTTCCGTGGCAGAGGTTCATTCACAACTCGAGGAAGGGGTTTTCAACAGCACTTTCCATCTGGATCGACCAGTGACACCAGACCAACCTGTCAGATCTGTGGGAGATTTGCTCACTCTGCATACAAGTGTTATAACTGATTTGATCAAGACTACGAAACTCCTGAGGTTCACAGTGCTCTAGCCGCCTTGAAAGTGACTGATGGTGATCAATCTTCTGGAAATGAGTGGTATCCAGACACAGGTGCAACATCACACATCACCAACTCAACATCGCAGCTCAACCAGGTTCAATCTTATGTTGAGGATGACACACTTATTGTTGGAAATGGTGAGTATCTGCCCATCACTCATATTGGTTATACAACTTTGCCAACTTCTCAAGGTATTTTACCACTACAAGATGTTTTGGTTTGTCCTGGTATCACTAAATCCTTATTGTCTGTATCCAAACTCACTTTCGACTTCCCTTGTGAATTCACCTTTGATTCTGGTTCTGTGGTTGTAAAGGATAAGAGGACAAAGCAGCTTCTAACGCGAGGAAGCAGACATAAGGATCTATACATGCTGGAGAATCCACAGTTTATAGCTTTCTACTCAACTAGACAGCAAGGAGCAAGCTATGACGTGTGGTATCTGAGATTTGGTCACCCAAATAAGGAAATTCTCCAGCAGTTGGCAGCAAGTATTTGATAGTAATGAATAAGACAGTCTCTCGTCTGTGTGAGACTTGTCAGATGGGGAAATTCAGTAGGCTTCCGTTTATTTCTTCTGAGTTTGTAGCATCTAGACCTCTTGAACGTATTCACAGTGATGTATGGGGTCCTTCACTTGTTGCTTTGATTCAAGGTTTTCAATATTATGTTATCTATGTTGACGATTTCTCACGATTCACTTGGTTCTACTCTCTCAAGAGAAAGTCAGACTTCTACTCAGTTTTTCTAGAGTTTCAAGCTCTAGTTGAAAATCAGTTCCAACACAAGATACAAATGTTTCAGAGTGATGGAAGGGGTGAATACACAAGCAACATATTTCTGACTCATTTACAAACGTGTGGCATCAAACATCTTCTGTCATTTTCTCACACACCACATCGAAATGGGTTAGCTGAGCGTAAGCGCATACACATTACGGAGTTAGGTCTCTATGATGTTTCATAGCAAAGTACCTCAACAATTGTGGGTAGAAGCATTCTTCACTGCCAGTTTTCTGGGAAATTTGCTTCCTTCTACGGTTACAACAGATCATCAAAGTCCTTATGAGAGACTACACATGAAACCGCCAGTCTACACTTCATTACGAGTCTTCGGATGCTCTTGATATCCCTATCTAAGACCATATGCACGTCATAAGTTTGATCCCAAGTCTCTCCACTGTGTATTCCTCGGATATAATGAGAGATACAAAGGCTATAGATGTCTCCATCCACCCACTGGCAGGATCTACATCAGTAGACATGTCTTATTTGATGAAGTAACTTTTCCCTTTGCAGACATATACAAAGATCTCAAGTCATCCAGTCAACAACGAGAAAACTCAATTGGGCCTTCGACAACTACATTGTCTTCTTCTCCACCAATCTTTACAACCGATGAGTTAAGTATGACAACAGTAAGCTCTATTACGAATGTATAAGCTCCACCAGTGATGCCTACTTCCTATGCAATAGATAGTTCTGAGTGTACAACAGACGTAAATTATGAACCTATATGCAACATCTATTATATTGCATCGGGAAGGTCAGACTCACCAACTGAGCTACAAAGTCTTTCACGTGAAGAGTCACCAAATGCAGGACATCTTGAAACTACAGGAAGCACAATTCAAATCGACAGTGATGTCTCCCTCAGTCTTACTCCATCAGATTAGTCTCACATCACCCCATTAATTGACAACATCCATCCTATGATCACACGAGCTAAGGCTGGTCTTGTAAAACCAAACCCAAAGTATGCTCTATTCACAGTCAAGGAGAATTATCCAGAACCAAAATCTGTAAAAATCAGCTTTGAAAGATCCCAAATGGCACAATGCAATGGGTGTCGAGCATGGTACATTGAAGGAAACCAACACTTGGGATCTTGTTCCACCTGATATTGCTGAGAATATTTTAGGATGCATGTGGATTTACTAGACCAAACTTAAGTCTGATGGAACGCTTGACAGATTGAAAGCCCAATTACTAGCTAAAGGCTATGATCAGGAAGAAGGAGTAAATTTTCTAGAGACATTCAGCCCAGTGGTCAGAACAGCCATTGTTAGATCAATATTACATGTTGCCGTCACTCAATGTGGGGATATAAAACAATTAGATGTGCAAAATGCTTTCCTACATGGGGATTTGAAAGAAACAGTCTTCATAAAGCAACCACCGGGGTTTGAAGATCCAGACAGACCTGATTATATCTGCAAACTTAAGAAAGCAATCTACGGTCTGAAAGATGGAATTGTATGATAAGGCTTAGTGCCAATATAGAGCTTGAAGTCTTTATGGATGTGCCGATCTTTATCCGTACATATTATCGACTAAGATGATTCGTTTAGTGCTTGGTTTGATAAGTTCAGTAACTTCCTCATTCAGTTTGGATTCAGTTACAGTATTCCGGATCCATTTCTCTTCGTTTATATTCAAGGTCAAAATGTGCTACTACTCTTGTTATATGTTGATGATATGCTGTTGACTGGAAACAACAATGAACTGATGCAAGAACTGCTGGAACGGCTTAATACTGAATTCAGAATGAAAGACATGGGTCCACTACATTACCTTTTAGGTATTCAGGCACATTTCCACAAAGATGGTTTGTTTCTATGTCAAGAAAAATACACCATGGATCTTCTGGTTACAGCATGAATGGTTGATTGTGCTCCCATGCCTACTCCCTTGCCTCTGCAGTTAGACAAAGTGCCAGGTCAAGATACTGCGTTTTCGGATCCCACTTATTTCAGAAGTCTTGCTGGCAAACTACAATACTTGACACTAACGAGACAAGATATTCAGTTTGCAGTCAACCTTGTTTGCCAAAAAATGCATTCTCCAACGATGTCTGACTTCAATCTCCTCAAACGCATTCTTCGTTACTTAAAGGGAACAATTCAAATGGGAATAAACTTGAATACAGATTCGGATTAAACTCTCAAAGCCTACAGTGATAGTGATTGGGCAGGCTGCAAAGAAACAAGACGCTCAACAGGTGGCTTATGCACATTCCTTTGCTCAAATATTATCTCCTGGTCTGCTAAGCGTCATCCAACAGTCTCACGTTCATCTACATAAGCTGAATAAAGGACATTATCTATTGCAGCTACATAACTAAAATGGATCAGTTCCATACTACAGGCTATTGGTCATCCTCAACCTGATATTCCTGAGCTATACTGTGACAATCTCTCAGCCGTATACCTCACTGTAAATTCTGCTCTGCATTCCCGATCTAAGCATTTCGATGTTGATTTCCACTACGTTCGTGAACGTGTAGCACATGGAGCATTGGTGGTCAAACATGTTCCAAGACAGCATCAATTGGCCGATATCTTCACTAAATCCCTGGCTCTATAACCCTTTCTTGATCTCCGTTTCAAACTTGGTGTCGATCTTCCACCTGACACAAGTTTGAGGGGGTGTATTGAATATATCGGCAACTCTTTGTCTGTGAATGATGGGCCAGAGATTATAAACGAAGCCCACACAAAAGTTGTAAAGACAGAAGCAGACATGGGCCTTCGATACAGCACAAAGCCCACTGCATCTCATCAGTCTTCTCATCTTCAAGCTTCGCTCTGCAACAACAACAAGAGAGGATCTTATCTTCAGTCAAAAGCCAAATTGATTTAAGTGTTTTACTACGTCAATTAATAACTAAAGTGCACACTACCGCAATCATAACGGTATGTCGATGTTGTACTTTAGGATCGAATCCACAGAGATCAAATGTTACGCTACGAGAATGCAGGATGAAATTAAAGTTAAGACGAATGACAGTTTTGATGGTTTTGTATTTTTCTAAACTGAGAATGACAACTAAAAACAGTATAAATTCAAATAAAAGAAAGTGTTAAGCCTAAAGTGAAATCGCGGGAAATCATGAACAACGGTTGATACATCTTAAATAGGGGTTTGCATTAGAAATCGTTCTAGAACTCAAACCTAATAATAGATTAACCTTCTCCCGAAATATTAATCCATATGCTTTAGATATTTGAAGACTAACTCCCGTTGAATTCAAAAGTTCTAAACATGCTTTCTAATCCGATTTGATAAGTTCACAAAAATGCCTTAACATCAACTCCCGTTGGATAAGGACGCTTTGCCCATCTAGGTTCTTTCAGACATTTAAACAATCACTCCCGTGCGCTAAATAACCTAAGATCATGAACTAAGTGATCAATTTAGCTCAAGCACTAAGAACAACCTAGATGAAGAATCCGACAAATAAACCCCTTAATTAATCAATCTTAAACCGTGATTCACAAAATCCCTTGACACCCTTGGCCTAACTAAGAGACTAGTCACTCATAATTGCATAGCAAATACAGAGAAATGATGAAGAACGCATAATCAACAAAACATAAATTGAAAAGAGATTAAGAAAACTTCTCCGATTTGTAGAATCAAATGTTTGATTCCAAGCTTACAAATCACCAAGATCAAAGAGTCTTCTCGAAAAACAAGAACTTATATCCCAAATTTTTCTACAAATATGAAAGCATTTATTAATAGATACGTAGATTGATTCTTTCAAAATGAGACATTACATGTGCTTATAAGCTAGTAGAAAAATGTGTAGAATTCAAAGTCAAATAAAAACACAACTTGGACTTTTGACTTTGAAAATAAAACTTTGACTTTGACTTTGAAAAATAAGAACTAAGACTTTGAAAATAAAAGTAAGACTTTGAAAATAAAACTAAGACTTTGAATCTTCAAACTTGAACTACTTTGACCAGGATCCTTGCCCTTACATACCTTCCACGAATTCTTCATGCTTGGGCTTAATTCATTGATCAACACACTACTTTTGTACGTTTCGCTGTTTTTTCGCTCTTAAGTCTTCAATCTTCGTCCTGAAATGTAGGTCTTTAGACCTGAAACAACTCTAAAAGGACTAAAAGACTCGAATATATATATAAAACACGGGTTAGAATGCGTTAAAAACGCAACACATCAAGGGGGTCGTTGTACGGAGAATCCAGTTGAAAATATCCAGTTATGCAACCGTTTTGCAGCTCTGGAATCGTGTGTTGTCATAGTGTGATTATTTTGTCTGCATTCTCTCTAGGGTTTATTGTAATCTTCTATATAAACAATCGCAAGCTCTCTGTAATCGCAAGTGTCGAAATATCAATAATGTCGTTTCTTTTCTCAAAGTCTCAAGTTTTCTCTTTCGCTCACAGAACAAACAGAGACGGAGCTATGGCGGTACAAGTTGGAGTTTGCCTATCTAGGATCTTGCTCTTGGCCGCAGTAGGTTACACTGGTACGACCATGATGAAAAACGGTAAATTATCGGATTTGTTGGGTGAATTGCTGTCTCTGGTGAAGGATATGAGAAATCTGGAGATGGATTTGAGGGAGATTCTGATGTTTCTGATGCTGTAGCAGCCCAGGTTCGTCGGTTGGCCATGGAGGTTCGACAACTAGCTTCTGTGCGGCATATAACGGTCATGAATGGAGTTTATGGTGCAAACTTACAAGCCCTTGTTGATCCTGATGCGGCATTGGGAGCTATAGGATATGGTTACATGTGGTGGAAGGGACTCTCGTTCAGTGACCTTATGTACGTGACGAAAGCCAACATGGCTAGTGCCGTGGCTAGCTTGACAAAGAATATGGAGCTAGTTTCGGTGACCCTCGCGACTGCAATAAGGCATTTAACCCGAAAGATTCAGAATATGGATGATAAGGTAGAAAAAAAAAATGATCTTTCCAAGGAAATCGATAACAAGGCCACCTTGGCTCGTGATGATATCAACTCACTTGAGATTGAGTTGGACTCATTGCATAATTTGATTACTGGACTGAATAAAAAGTTGGACACGCTCGAATACAAACAGGATGTCACAAATGTTTGCATGCTACATTTGTACAGCTATTTTGGAGGCAAGAGCACAAAAGGGCTTGAAATGGAGCAGCTTCAACTTCCTGTAAACTATAAAGCTCGTAATTTGCTTGATGATGTTGAAACCAAGGGGCTAAAAAACTTTGCTGAAGAAATGTTTGAAAGCAATGACACAGAGGGAGCAACCACTACAAAAATAATTGGTATAACCAAGGCCAATGACAAGTCGAGGCCATTGTTATCAAGGGCTACTTCAGCTAGGTGTTGATGTGGAAGTTTCCTGATGGCCAGTGGCTTGCGGGATGTATATAAACAATAAACTTACTCATACGATTTGTCTTGTGAAAGCTCTTATAATTTATCTGTTGGCTTTGGCCACACTTGGGCCTGAATAATATTTGTTATTTGTAGGATATATGTCCTTGAACTTGGATTTTGTTTATTGAAAGGGATATGTGTTGTATCCGCTTTGGGACTTTGAAGCAATTAAAACAAAGTTGATGTCGGAAAAAAAAAAAAGAGAGAGAGAGAGATCGAAGAAGAAGATGCAGATTTTCGTGAAAAATATAGATGGGCGAACACTCGCTGATTACAACATCCAGAAGGAATTGATGCTTCATTTGGTCTTTAGTCCTAGAGGAGGTGCGAAGAAGAGGAAGAAGAAGACATACACCAAACCGACGAATATTAAGCACAAACATAATTGTTATGAATAAGAGCGAATCGAATAAGAAGAAATCGAAAACCTAGAGAGAAATCACAATTGGGGCAAACACCCGTTTATGGTTTCTTTATTAATCGTGTGAATAATAATTTACAAACCCTAATACCTTGTATTTATAAGCCCAAAAAAAACCCGATTCCTAATCCCACTTATTAAAAGTTCCTTTCCTAAGCCTAATAAGAAACTGTACCGTTCCCNCCCCCCCCCCCCCCCCCCAAACAAACTAATTTTAAGTCATAAACAACAATCTCCACCTTGACAAAAAATCTCTTTAGACATTACCTTAAGAATATTGATCATTTTCCGGGGGCTTATGCTTCTTCCTCTAGCATTGGAATACATGGAGCAAATCCAAGCAGTGCTTGAATTTCTCCACAGTAACGGGCTTGGTCAACATATGTTCTGCATTTTCCGACGTGTGCACCTTATCCAACAAGACTTCCCCAGAAGCAGATAACTCTCTGATCTTATGAAACCTTACATGAATGTGCTTCGTCCTTGCATGATATATCGGGTTCTTGGCCAGAGATAACGCACTCTGACTATCGTTGTATAACTGAACTCCACCTTGATCAACACCCAACTCTGTCACAAGTCCTTTAACCCATAATGCTTCCTTGGTTGCTTCTCCCATTGCAATATACTCAGCTCATCAAAAACCACATCTCGAATGAACACCCTTTTCTTAGCCTCAAGATCATACAACTTGTAGCCTTTTACGCCTTTTCAAATCCCAGAAATATGCACTTCTTAGACTTTGAATCCAGCTTTGATCTTTCGTCACTTGGAACTACCATGTACGCCAGACATCCAAATATCTTCAAGTTAGATATATCAATATCTACCCCAGTCCATACTTCTTCAGCCACCTTTCCCTCTAGAGAACTCCTTGGCGATCTATTGATGAGATAGACTGCCATATTTACTGCATCTGCCCAGAACTGCTTTGGAAGCCCTGCATTCAACCTCAAACACCTTGCTTTTTCAGCAATTGTACGGTACATTCTTTCACTGACCCCGTTTTGTTGTGGTGTTTTCTTGACAGTGAAGTGTCTTTGAATGCCATGCTCCTCACAAAACTTCTGGAACTCCCCGTTAGTATACTTTGTGCCATTATCTGATCTCAAATACTTCAGCTTCCTCTCCACCTGGTTTTCTACTTCAGCCTTCCAAACCTTGAAGTTAGCAAACACTTCAGATTTCTGCTTCAAAAGTACACCCAAACCTTCATGGAGAAGTCATCAATGAAGATGACAAAATACCTAGATCATCCCAATGATTGTTCCCGAGTTAGACCCCACACATCAGAATGGAAATAGTCTAAAAGGCCCTTTGTCGTGTGTTGTCCAGTCTTGAAAGAAACTTTGGACTGATTTCCCATCACACAGAACTTGCAGAAATCCATCTTATAGTTCTTCAATCCGTCTAGAAGACCCCTTTTATGGAGTTCAGTCAAGCCATGCTCTCCTATATGCCCCATGCGCATATGCCACAGAGCTGTGCTCTCGGATTCAGACACCGCAGCTGTAGCTCCATCTACAACCATGCTCCCTAACATTATGTAAATGTTTCCAGCTGTCATATTTCCCTTCATCACAACCATGGCTCCTTTACACACCTTCAAAACGTCTTCATCTTCATCACCTCTGAGTCTGAATCCGTTTCTATGAAGAGTACCCAAGGAGATTAGATTCTTCTTCACCGCTGGGACATGCCTAACATCAGTCAATGTTCTGATGATGCCATCATGCATGCGGAATTTGACATGCCCAGTACCAACGACACCACACGCCATGTCGTTTGCCAACTGAACAGAACCCATGTTCCCAGCTTTGTACGTATCAAACCATTATCTGTGAGGAGTCATATGGAATGATGCACCCGTATCTAGAATCCAAGAATCCGTGTGACAGCCTGATGTCACAGCCAGAAAATCATTCTCATCATCTTCTTCTGAATCTTCCTTCTGAACCACGTTTGCAGAACCTGGCCTGCCTGCGTTCTGCTTCTTATTTGGACAATCTCGCCTGTAGTGACCCTTCTTGCCACAACCAAAGCACATCGAATTCTTCCCGGGTTTAGACTTCGATTTGTCCCTATTAGTACCATCATGCTTCTCTTTCTGCCTTCCCCTTTGTTGATTGTTACTTACGTACAATCCATCACCCTGAGACTTGTCAACCACAATAGTGTTCTGTCGCCGTTCATAATGAGATTGCAGCGAAGAACAAACTGTCTTCAACCCTATAGTCATTTTATCGACTGTAATAGCTGTCAATAACGCCTCATACTGAGGAGGCAGCGAACACAGCAAGATCATGGCTTTATCCTCGTCCCCAATCTTCACATCCACACGCTCAAGATCTCCGATGATTTGGTTGAAGTTGTTAACATGAGCAATAAGATCTCCAGACTCTGACATCTTCAACCCATACAACTTCTGTTTCAGATACAACTTGTTGGATAACGACTTCTACATGTACATCTTCTCTAACTTATCCCACATCGCCTTGCAAGTTGTGATGTTCATTACCTGATTGGTAATATCGTCAGAGAGACAAAGACGAATCGTTGAAACAGCTTGATCCTGCATATCGTCCCACTCATCTTGCTCGATCTTATCTGGTTTCATCTCCAACAGCGCTTTCTTCATCCCCTGCTGCGTCAGCAGATCCTTGACTCGCCCTTGCCGCAGACCAAAATTCCCTTTCCCATCGAACCCATGAATCGAACTTGAGAGAACTCCCTTTGGTCATCATTCAGATTTTTGCACAGAGTATGCACGAATCCGATTTCTGCACAGACAGACGCGGAAATTCCCAGAACCTGATCTCTGATACCACTTGTTATGAATAAGAGCGAATCGAATAAGAAGAAAGTCGAAAACCTAGAGAGAAATCACAATTGGGGCAAACACCCGTTTAGGGTTTCTTTATTAATCGTGTCAATAATAATTTACAAACCCTAAGACCTTGTATTTATAAGCCCAAAAAAACTCGATTCCTAATCCCACTTAGTAAATGGTTCATTTCCTAACCCCAATAAAAAAACCGTACCGTGAGCCCCCAAAACAATCTAATTTTAAGTCATAAACAACAATAAGAAAGTGAAGCTCGCGGTTCTGCTTGTAAAATCGATGGATCCGGTAAGAGGGCTGCCGGTAAGGTCCAGATGTTGAGGAAAGAGTGTCTTTGGGTTAGTTGTGGATTAGGTACGTTCATGGCGAGTCACTTTGATAGGCACTATATTGTGGAAAGTGTGGAACAACTTTATGACTTCAAGAAGCCCGACGACGAATGAATGATTCGTATAGGTTACATTTTGAATTATACTGTTTTTGTTTTGACACGTGATGGTATTATAACTTATATTTTATGATGGTTTTAATTTAATTGCGGCTTCTTCTTTTTTGACGGATTTTAGTTGGAGTTGATAATCGTATTCAACATATGCGTATGATTCATGATTATTTCAAGCAATTCGCTGTGATTACTGGGTGTTTTTTTGCTGCTTCCTGTGTTGGGATTATTGTTGTATGGCATTTTGATTTATGGTTCGTTGTGTACATATTCTTGTGGTGGAATATGTTGTTAATGTGATTTGGTACCAGAATTGAGTATTTGTTGATCATAGACCGGATGAGAAGAGGAAATTTGGAGTCATGATGAAAAGGTTAATAGTGCGATTTCGTTTTAGAGATTAGAGTTATATGGTAGTAGATTAGAGTTATTTGATTTGACCAAAAAAAAAAAGAGTTATTTGATTTATGGTAGTTTTGGGGACGATTTTGTTTCTTCTCTTGCACATCTATGTAATTCCACCGTCAAGTTCCAAATAATCACAACTCACATAAACACAGCAAAAATAAACACTAGAATACCATTTCTCCACAATCGACAATTAATTAAACTTAAAAATTGAAAATAAAAAGAGTCCACCTCTTCAACGATCTCACGTGACCAAACAGGAATAAGATTTTCTTTAATTATTTCACGTTCTTCTTATTTAATGGAAATTCTTTGTTTGTTTTTTCTTTCTAAAACTACAAATCTCCAGACTTATATTCGTCTTATTTGTTTTGAACAACCAAAGTATCCAAAAAATCTATTTCACTCAAAACTTCATCTTCTCTCAAACTCCATAGCACACCAAATATCCAAAATTTCTACTCGACTCAAAAATATAATATTATTGTGGTCCCGTAGTTTTTTTCTTGGGCAATTTCGATCGATTTCACCTTCTTCTTCATCACATCACCAATGACACTACTCGTCGTCGAGGTTGCACAAGTCACCCCCGCAGCCGACTCGGACTCGGTCCTAAACTCAACCAACTCGCTCACAATCCCGTTGACTTTCTTCGATCTACCGTGGCTAGTATTCCACCCAGTCAAACGAGTCTTCTTCTACAGACTCGCCGAGTCGACTCGTGAGCATTTCCACTCTTTCATCCTCCCCAAGCTCAAGTTCTCCCTTTCCCTCGTCCTCCGCAAATACCTCCCTCTCTCCGGCCGCATCACCTGGGACCAAAACGAACCCAAGCCGAGCATCGTCGTCTCTCAAGACGACGCCGTTTCGTTGACCATCGCCGAGACCGACGCTGATTTTTCTCTTCTTTCCGGCTATGGACACCGTCCAGTCTCCGAGTTACACACTCTGCTACCCGAGTTACCGGTTTCCGATGACTCAGCTTCCGCCTTCTCTCTGCAACTCACGTTGTTCCCGAACCAAGGATTATCCATCGGCGTCGTAGCACACCACGCCGTTTTGGACGGGAAAACGTCAAGCAACTTCATCAAAGCTTGGGCTCACCTCGAAGAAAACAGAGCCTTCTCTCTGCCGGAGAATCTAACTCCGTCTCTTGATCGGTCGTTAATCAAAGATCTAACCGGACTCGATGAACAGATGATCCAGATCGTGAGATCTCTGAAAGGGGACAAAACAACCAACATGAGAAGCCTGAGTCCGATCCCCGCCGGAGAAGTCGAAGACAACGACGCCGTTCTAGCTACGCTCGTGCTGTCTCGCGATGACATCGAGAGACTTCGGGAGCGGGTCAAGAGCGAGTCACCGAGTCGGCTCCACTTGTCGACTTTCGTCATCGCCTACGCTTACGTGTGGACATGCGCCGTGAAGGCTCGTGGAGGAAACGGAGAGAGACCCGTGAGTTTACTTTTCGTTGGAGATTTCAGAGGGCGGTTGGATCCGCCGCTTCCGGCGACCTACTTCGGAAATTGCATGTTTCCGGCGGGTAGTTATAACCTTAAGGCGGCGGATTTTGCGGAGGAGGGAGGATTCGTAACGGCGGTTAAGATCCTCAGCGATTTGGTCAAAGGCTTGAGTTCACGAAAGATAGAGACGGTCGGGGAAGAATTCGCGGTTGGATTCGATTGTCAGGGCAAGAGCTCACAGTTCGGGACAGTAGCCGGGTCGACCCGGTTGGGTGTATACGAGTCGGATTTCGGGTGGGGAAAGCCCGTTAAGGTTGATGTCATCTCCATCCAAGAAGAGGGAATCTCAATGGCAGAGAGACGTGACGAATCAGGTGGCGTCGAGATCGGAATGTGCCTGAAGAAGACTGATATGGACATCGTCCTTACTATGTTCAACAATGGTTTACGAAACTAACGCTATATATATATTTTTTTTTAAAACAAAATTTCAATAAGGTAAGCTCATTGAGTTGTTCTTAGTTTATCACAGAAGCTTGATCGTTTGAGTTGTGAGCTTTGTAGGCGAACTGTTTTTGTTTTGAGATGTGATGGTATTATAACGTATTCAGTCAGATATGCGTCTGATTCATGATTTTTCCAATGGCAATTCGCTGTGATTATTTGGCTGCTTCTTGTGTTTTGATTATTGTTGTATGGTACGATATATGTTTTGATTTATTGTTCGTTGCTAGGGTCTGGGTGGGTAGAGGAACCTTGTGGTACAAGAAATGTGTATTTGAGGGTATTGGAATCATCATGGAACGGTTAATCGTATGGTTTCGTTTTAGATATTTGATTTTGGCTGCTTTTCTGAGTCTTCTTCGTCTTCTCTGGCATAAGTTTCAAGATTTGGTGTCGCACATCTCTGTTTCTGATTGTATTATCCCCAGCACTATTTTGTTGTTTCTGCTCTGCTTAAAAAGAAGAAAAATCAATTTGCACCTTTTCTAGTCCTGGGCATTCGGGTATTCGGTTCGGTTTCGGTTCGGTACCAGTCGGTTCCGGATCGGTTCGGTCCGAGATTTAAGAACCGGAAAATATCCGAACTTTTTCGGATCTTAATCGGTTTCGGGTATTTATTACCCTAAATGCCTAAAATATATCCGAAAATCCAAAAATATACTCGTAAACCCGAAATTATATCCGAAAACCCGAAAATTTACCCGAAAACCCGAAACAACTAAAGAAAATATACCCATAATACCGAAAATATACCCAAAAACCTGATATATATTTAATATTTTGGGTATATAATTATAATTCATGTAATTCGGATACCCGAAATGTTTTCGGTTCGGTTCTGGGTATTGTTCGTTACCCACGGGTATCAATGAGTAGGATCCAATGAGTATTTTGGCCATAACCAAAACCGAACCGAACCGGTAATTTCGGGTCGGTTCCAGTTTGAGTATTTCGGTTCCGGTTTTTATGCCCATGCCCTAACCTTTTCAATAGATCTGTAATGAATTCTTCATTTGCAAGGTTGGTCTAACAAACTCGTTGACCTATACTACTTCAATATCTTTTTGTTATGGAACAACAACTGCAATTTGCTTTTCGTTTTTTTTCCCAACTTATTTTGGTCTTTAAAAAAAAATCCTTTTTAAGGTAAAAAGCGCAAAGCTTTCTGCATCCTTTCTCGTTTCGTCTTCTAGATCTCATGAGGGACAAACATTTACAAATACGTTGACCATGAAAATCTGTGCAGACGTTTTGGAGTAAAGCAAAAGAAGTGGAAAAGCACATTCCTTGTGCTTTAAGTTTAGATGTGTTGAAAAATAAGGGCTTTTCTTCATTTACTTTTAAGCCAAGCCAATACAAAACCCACAAATATCCCATTTAATTACTCCACTTATAAATTCAAAACTATATGTATCATCTCATTACAAATCAATATTCATCTTTGCATAGAATCTCATTACTTAACAATACAAACAGAAAAAGGTTTTCTTGAAGCATAAGATGAATAAGCTCTTCATTGTTTCACTGTTGGCTCTGTTAATGGTAACTTATTATGGAGCTGCAGGAGAAACGGCGTACAGGGAACTTGACATTCTTGGGGAGCTTGAGAACCTCGACGTGCCTCAGGATGATATTGATGATGATGTGGCGTTCTTTGATTTCTCTTTGTTTACAAGCCAATTTTCTGGTAAGAACCTGGTGAATGTGGATAGCTTCGGTGCAGCTGGAGATGGAGTTTCTGATGATACACAGGTGCGTTTGACATCTTTTATATATGCTCGAATCGTATTAAAAATGCTGGTGGAATAGACACACAAAAACCACCACTTATCTGATGCAATGTTCTTCTTATAAACCAGGCATTTATAAGCGCTTGGAAGATAGCCTGCTCTGCACCAAGATCCGTGTTACTGGTTCCACAAGGACGAACCTACTTAGTAAATGCAACGAAATTCAATGGTCCATGTCAAGAAAATTTGATCGTTCAGGTCAAGTTTTAACATTTTTAAGTTCTTAATTCTTTTTTTGTTTTGTTTTGATTGCAATATCTGAAAACAACAAGATCATACATGTTAGCTATACACAACTTCGTCTTATTCATTTTCTGAAACTTGGTTTTTATAGATTGATGGAACAATCGTGGCACCAGATGATCCCAGCCAATGGGACCCGAGATTCCAAAGGGTTTGGCTCGAATTTTCCAAACTCCAAGGTGTTGTATTCCAAGGAAATGGAGTTATAGATGGTTCTGGTACCAAATGGTGGGCTGCTTCTTGCAAGAAGAACAAGTCTAACGTAAGATCTTCTTCTATAACATAAATTGAACTTTCTTTCTAAAGTATAAATCTGACACATATCTTTCTTGTTTGCTCTTGTAGCCTTGCATAGGCGCACCTACGGTATGAAGTCTTTGCCCTTTTTGTGTTCTTGGACCGTTAAGTTTCTGTTTGGTTATTCTTATAACGAACTCTCTGTATTCACAGGCGCTAACTATAGATTCAAGTTCAGCTGTGTACGTAAGAGGCCTAACAATCCGGAACAGCCAACAGATGCATTTGATCATATCTCGGTCAAATACAGTTCGGATCTCTAGAGTTATGGTCACATCTCCAGGAGACAGTCCCAATACTGATGGAATCCATATTACTGCATCGACTAATGTTGTAATCCAAGACTGTAAAATCAGCACAGGTACTTATATTAAACTCAAAATACTATGATAGTATACTAAACTCAAAATATTATAGCTGGCACTTAAACAAAATTGATAACAGGAGATGATTGCGTCTCGATTGTGGATGCAAGCGCGCGGATAAAGATGAAGAAGATCTATTGTGGACCAGGACATGGAATCAGGTCAAAAAAAGAGACTTAAAAAATGAATCTTACATACATCATCAGTATCAATTCAGAGTATAATTCTTGGTTGCAATCTTTTGTTCTGCAGCATTGGAAGCCTTGGAAAAGGAAACTCGACAGGAACCGTCACAGCAATTGTGTTGGACACTGCGTTTCTAAAGAACACAACTAATGGTCTAAGAATCAAGACATGGCAGGTAAAATCTCAATTCTTGATCCTTGCTTGATTTTGTACCATTTGATACCTTTACTTTCCGAGAGCTTCAGGATTGAGAAACGACAATCTTCAAAACAGGGTGGTAATGGTTACGTTAAGGGTGTGCGTTTTGAGAACGTAGAGATGCAGGACGTTGCAAATCCGATTATAATCGATCAGTTCTACTGCGATTCGCCATCAACTTGTCAAAACCAGGTTTGTTCTTCATAAAACCATTGACTCAAGATAAGCTCAAGAAACCTCAAGAAAGAAATTAATCTAGGGTCTTTTCTTTTTCTTGTTTTGCAGACATCAGCGGTTCACATCACCGAGATAATGTACAGAAACATAACCGGAACCACAAAGAGCGCAAAAGCCATCAAATTCGCGTGCAGTGACGCAGTTCCTTGCAGCCACATTGTCCTCAACAATGTCAATTTGGAAGGCAAAGACGGAAACGTAGAAGCATATTGTAACTCTGCTGAAGGGTTTGGTTATGGAGTGGTTCATCCCTCTGCGGATTGTCTGGATTCGCATGACGATAAGAGTTTAGACCAAACTCAGCATTTCATAGAAACTGTTATGAACGGAGAGGAAACTGAAAATGCTCACGACGAGCTTTAAAGTGATCGGGTTTTGACGGTCGTTGTAGTGAGGGTTGTTGTACACATAATATAGTTGTACGTATTCATCTTAGCAACTGACATATATACATATAGCTTGTAAATGAAGCAAATACAATGATTGACAATCATTGTAGTATTTGAGATACAATCTATTTGTCTTAAAAAGGAATGTTTACTTGGTAGTTTGAACTTTTGAAGTGATTTACTTTCTGAAACAGCTCAGTTTTGTCTGAGAAACAAACAAGCCACAAGAATAAAGCTTAATGCTTTATTGAGAAACAAGAATAAGCTCTCTATCTCTCTGTGTTCATCTAACCATATCAAAACCAAACTCAAGAATCAGAAGCAACGGTAGCTTCGGAATCTTCTTTCCTATTCAAATATTCATTCAAGATCGTAAGCCTCGCAGTCTCAAATGCAAAATAACCGATGGCCGAGAAACAAGCGCTATGAACAACTCGAGGCCCCATGCCTCGTGTAAAACCAACCCAACCTTCCTCTTTTAGTATCTGTCTCACTGTCCCAGTCACACCGGTATACATAGCAGCACCAAGCTTATTCACTGCCTCAACCTGAATCTGTGTCATGAGCCTCGTCTTCACCACATCTAATGGTGTGGTTATTGAAGCAGATATAGCACCAGCCAATGCGCCACAATAAACGCTCTGCAACGGCTCAAGATGGTTCTGCTTCGTTTTCTCCAAGACCGCGGCTTTCAGGTATTCAAACGACGAGTAACTGAGTACACCGGCCGGTAAATTCCTCAACAATGTGGCAGAGTAACCAGCATAAAGCCCCAGTATTCCATCTTTCTCTAGAATCTTAAGCAAAACTTGGTAAGATCTTCCACTAGCTCCAGCTTGCATTCTCTGCGTGATAAGCTCTTTTGGGACCATTATAGCCGATGAGATTATGTTTCCCATGGCGCCAGCAGTTGGTGGGATGAGAACCGGAGGGAATCCCATGGATTTGGAGAGGAGAGACTTACCAAACTCGCAGGTGCCGAAGTAGACGGCGGAGGAAAACGTAGAGCCCACGATCACGGCGGAGACACCACTGTAGAAACCTAGAATCCCTTTGGATTGAAAAGTCTTCACAATAGCGTCGAAGCTGCTACTGTACACCTGAGACGCGCCTTTCGTCTGAAGCTTTGTTTTGATTGTGTCCAATGGGAGAAGACAAACGTATGTGAACGCGCCAGCGATTCCACCGGCTCCTGCTCCGATTAGCGCACGCTCAAAGACGGAGAGATGCTTCATAAGCGTCTGAATCCTTGGACTGCTTCGTGATGCAGGTTTGATCCATTTCAGGAATCCCGGTCTGGAATCCGAGACTGACGCAGATGCAAATGGCGGGTTAAGAAATACGGATCTCCCCAAACCTGCAGGTGATTTTCGAGAGAGTTTGGTTTTGGATTCAGGGTTTCTGACGATGGGGATTTGGACGGAGGTGAGATTGGAGAAATGGGTAAAGAGAGAATTGAAATCGTTAGGAAGAAGGTAGTGATTAAGAGTCGGAGACGGGAGGCCAAGAGTTTCGGAGAGTCTCGCTTCCATGGCTGATTTGGGGAAATTGGTGGAGGCGAAGAAGGAGACGAATCAGACGATGATGATGATACTCGAGAAAGTGAAACTGAGCGGAGTGTAGTAAAGAGAAAGCTAAACGGCAGGAAGTTGACTGAAGCATACTTAGAAAAAGAAAAACTGAGCGCAGTGTGGTAAAAGAAGCTAAACGGCATGAAGTTGATAGAGAGGCGAGGAAAGACACGAAGGATAAGATGATGAAGATACCAACCAGAGTGAAGTGTAGGTAAAGAAAAAGCTCAAAACATCATGAAGTTAACTTACGATTTCCACATTAAATAGTTATCATCAGATTTGAGTAGATTAGTTAAACAAAAAACAAACATCAACCTCTTTGTAAATAACGCGATAGATTCTCTATATACACTGCAAAATAAAGGTTAGCTGGCTTCCTATGCTTTTGCGTTCGTTGTTGTTTTTGGTTCATGTCTGGAATTGGGATTGCACACTTGATCTATCCGTACCGCGAATGTTGTACTTCTCGTATACTCTTTCGCGATTCTCTGACCACCATGTCTCTGCTTGTTGCTCCCTGAATTTTCTCCTGCTGCAAACAAACCACATTGGTATTATCAATCTAGATCTCTAGGAATGCATTGGAGACGAGAAGTGGAAAGATTCTGCTAAATTTTTACCTAAAGCGCACACGTTTGAGATCTCTGGTTCCATCGCCTAGGGCCAGTAGTGTTATATAAACACCAGGTTCATACTGTTCGATCCACTCCGCCTCCACTTGAGAAGCATTTGATGTTGCTACTGAGCTTCTTGAGTTTCGACGGTTGTCACCATCTTCTGAGAAACCATTACTGATTCGAACCCCGTCACTTTGAAGTTCGTCTCTTCCCATGCTTGCGTCTGTGTTTCTTGGAGACTGGGAATTTCGCCAGAGTCCATTCATTGAACGCGAGGGCAGAGCCAAAGGCGATGCAAGAGAGGTGTCGCTCATTGAATCAGACCGTGATGCACGCTCTCCATTTGCATTAGCATATTGAAATCCGTTTTGCTCAAACCCGTTCAGCAAATTAGCTGTCCGTGTGCTCTCAGCTTCGTAAGCACCCGGTGGTAGCAGCTTAACTATATCCTTCAGCTGGAAAAAGATTAAGCGGGGAACTATATGTCAAGAATAAATACATGACACCGAGAATTGTCGAATACAAAGATGGTTTAAGAGATATATATATATATATATAAGAGTAATCAAGCCAAAACCTGTGCTGTAAGAGATTTTATAACTTCTTTTGCAGCTTCTGATTTGACGGATTCCTCTGCTGCCAGCTTCATTGCTTCTTGTACTTTCTTCACAGATTTCTGGACTTCAAATTCTTGGACCTCACATCTGTGCCTCAGGCTCTCGGCCTGAACAACATCCAAGATTCGTTTTTAAAACCAAACCATGAGAATTTGTGGAAACAGTTTCGGATAAATGAATTGAGGAAAAAATGGAGTTCGATAGATGTAAAATAAAGATTAAAGGGACGGCGAGTCTACCTGGGAACGCAATTTGACCACTTCCTGATTCATAAGCTCATTTGTCTTCTTCAAACTCTCAGTTATACTTGTTGAGAAAGCAAGGCCAACCGTCGAAGGAATGGGAGTGACTGAACGAGGAGGACTAGATCTCCTTGAGAAAGGTGACACAGATCTGGAGCTTGCTCCAGATGGAGTTACGGCTGGTTTTGGTGGCCCACGCCGTAAGTCGGCCACATTAATCAAAGCATCCTTAAGCTGTAGTAGAGGTGTTTGAGAAGTGCGGACAAGAGAGAATGTGTCCCCCTTCTTTCCTTGTCTAGCTGCCCTGTTATCTAGCTGCTTGATCAAATCTATTTTTGACGGTATTCCCGATTTAGCCAATCTTAGCTCAGCTTTATCCAATCTGTCCTTGTTCTCACCAGAAAGGCGTGGCATAACATTCTTCCTGCTATCAATACTAGCTTCTGATAATTTACTCAGTTTAGAATAACATGAATCGCAGACACGGTAAGGCTTTCCTGGATTAGGAGCCATAGCAGCTTTCAGTGATTTCTTGGAACTGCATGAATGGCAGTGGACAAGCCCACAGTTGTAACAATTGTGACTTTTTCGTGTGAATCCGAAAGCCTGCCTACAAGCTGAACATTGAGATTTCTCAGTACCAGAAACCCATTTATGAAGACATATTGCTGCTGTAAAGTTTGAACCACATGCAACATATTTTACATGTCTCTCTTTCAAAGCTTCAACAAGAGTGGGTGCGTTACGGTCCTCCATATCTCCATGACCTAATCTCCCATTGGCACCCTTACCCCATGTAAACACTTCATTTCGAGATGTCAAAACTGCAACATGATAAGCTCCGCATGCTACTTCTTCAACACAATCATTAGTTAGTTTATCCTCTACTAAGCAAGGAAGCTTCCCATCAGCAATGGGATTCCCTAGTTGACCATAGACTGTACTACCCATCGTGAAAACTTTTCCCGATGTCGTCAATCCAACTGTTAAACTATGTCCACATGCAACTCTGTGAAAGTTATGGTCAATTAGAGCTGATACACATGTGGGTTTAAGCCGAGGCTCTTTATCTCCATGACCAAGACGGTTCTTGTCACCATCACCCCATGTGAACAGCTTTCCTGAAGGTATACTTGAACTTGACTGAGTTACAATGACTTCTACTACTGCAGCAGCATGCCATACACCACATGCAACGGCAATAGTCCTCAGACCAGATAAAGATTCGACTTCTCTTGGGTAAAATACAGTTTCCCTGTCACCATGACCTAAAACACCAAATGTCCCATCTCCAAAAGTAAAAAGGTTTCCAGTTGATGTTATCAAAGCAGTGTGCCACGGTCCACAGGACACGGAAGCAATTCGAAGACCTTCAAGAGGACCTGATATTCTCTTAGGTATCCAGTGACTTACATCAGTACCATGGCCAAGAAGTCCTGCATTGTGTGTTCCATCACCCCATGTGTAAATCTCTCCAGTCATTGTAACAGCGCATGTATGGAACTCACCACAGGTAACAAAATCAACACTAGAAACAGCTAGAGACTCAATAAGCTGTGGCCCAGTAACATCTTTCCCCATTCCATGCCCAAGACGTCCTCCGGATTCTTCACCCCATGTAAACACCTCACCTTGCCTAGACACTAGAGCAGCATGCTTAACACCACATGCTATTTGGTGGACATCCATAACAACATTGGATTCCAATGGCCTTGGAACCAGAACATCAGACTTTGAACCAACACAACTAGCATTCTTATCAGCCCCGACTCTGACAACATTATCACATAGCACTTCACCCCATATATAAACATCACCTAGAGCATCACAATCACCTGGAGCAGAACCATGACTTGAGGTGCTTTGAGCACTAGAGACACTAACCCGGAACACGTCTGATCCAGGCCCACGTACTAACATATTTTGGCTATCTGATGCCACATGTGACCTTTCAGAACTGACAGAATTCTCAGTTCTAGAAGTCTTCGAAAAAGTGGTTGAATTGTAAGGAGTTTCAACAATGTTGAAATCTCGAGAAGCGCAAACCGAGCTGTTGGTAGGACTGCCTAATGTCAAGTCTCTGCTGTCCTGAAAATGATGAAGATGAAACAAAACAAACTTCAGGAAAATCTAAATGAGACTTATTTTGAGAAGAGAGAAATCCATTTGCAACATCAATATTGCTGAAGCTGTCGGCTTTAGGTATACTTATTACTTACAGCAATAGAGAGGCCACCGTCACTCCAGCCGTCAATTTTAGAGCGGCCACCCTGACCAGATATCAAAGCTTTTAGGCCTGCTATCCACACCTCGGCCTCAACTTTTTCCTTGCAAATCTGAAAATAAGGCAACCTATTCAGTTACAGAGGCAGACCAATACAAGCTGATGAAAGAGTAACTAAGTTTCATTCACCAACCACGTCAAGAGTCCGCTTCCTGTTGGAGTATATGAGAGAAAAAGATAAATAATCCTTTTCAGGGCGAAGGTAACGTTGGAAAACAGCCTGATAGTATAAACATGATCAAAGTCATAATATGTTACCAACAAAAGACTGACAATCTTTTGTTGCCTTTGTATGCTGCTGCATCAAAACAGAAAGTATAATTTTAAGAGACGTTACAGTTCTTTGTCCTGGAACAATCTTAGATACAGTTGCTAACTTCAGACGTTTTTCTCCACCATTTGAAATCCAGATTAAAGTGGTCTCATCCTGCAAATAACATGTCCAAGGTGGTAAGCTATCAACCAAAAAAAGACACAAGAAACTGTTTAAAAGGCTGATATATGATCAAACACCATGATGCAATACTCGACGACATCATCTGCCTTATAGCACCCACTTGGATCAGTGAATCATAATCATAAACAAAGAACCTCTTGGGGAGATTCCAAACCAAAACTGTAACAAAATTGCAAGGCAATGAAAGCAGTAAGCTATAAAATCAGGTACTTGCATGAAAAACATCAACTTTCCCTTAAAATTCAGGGTTCAAAGATGGCTTTGTCATATCTCAACACAAAACTGTACAAGTAAGTAGCAGGAAGGAGCTCCTTTCTTCACCGCTAAACCAAATTTCTGCTCCTAACCCAAATGTATACTTGTATTTTAAAGCATACTCACATTGGAGAGTCTAAACGGACAAAACTTAGGCTTTCCTTTCCGACCATATTTCAAGAGTTGAGCACCTTTCTTCAAAGCAATTAGAGCCTGCAAAAGATAGGGAAGGGCTTTTGAAGATCTGGTGGAAATCAAAATTACACTTAAGAGTGTCTTCTTCCCCTTTGTCATCCAAGCAAAGAGATTTTTTTGTTCATTAAAACAGATCACATCATCATTAGATCCCTTTTTCAACCCTTGAAGAAACAGAACCTCGAGTGCAGAAATATTAATCACTGGAGGATTCATGTTAATTTTCATCTTCTAGACTACAAATTCATGTAATTTTCATCTATCAGCATTTAAAAAAGCAAAATTCGAATCATATATCCCACAAGCAACAAAACGAAGATCTTGTGTTGATCAATACATAAACATTTATAAAGCTCACAGAGAGAGAGAGAGAGAGAAGAGAGAGTACCTGCTCGATGTCTCGCTCGACATTACCGTAGCTCACAAGATCTGCCATTCCATGAGAGAGGTTTTCCCAAAATGAAGCAACCCTCTCCGATCGCACAACGGAGCACCGGTCATCCTAAGCAAACAAGACTACGTGAAGTCTCCGCCGTTCTAACCATCAAATTCCGCGCTAACTCTCCAATTTCTTTGTATATCCAGTTTTCTGATTAAAACAAAAAAAAGGTGAGATTATCTGAAGAATTTCGAACCCTAGCTTCGGAGTTGGGAAATTCCGATGAATTGCTGCTCCGAAAACCAAGGGGAAAGCTTCACTGTTTCAGCTGGTAACGGCTTTTTCGTGCTCTTGCCAATGCAAGTTTCCCAGTTATCTTGAAAAATTTCGCCGGAGGAGAGAACGGAGAAGCAGAAGATGGCCGGAGACACCGGGGAGAGATAGAGAGATAAAAGCGCGAGAATGAAATCAACTTCCTCAAAACCGGCAACGAAACTAGTCTTTGCCGTGGAAATCCAAGTACGGACAGTCTTGTGAAAAGTAAAATACACAACAAAATCATCTTATTAGATACTATTGTATTAGATTATTTTTCCACCCTTGTGTATAGTATTTTTTTACTTTGCAACTTACCACATCTTCTCGGGAGTATTAGATTCTCTTTCAAAGTAAAAAAATAGCATCTGAATTTCTCTTGACTAAAAAAAAAAAAAAACAATTAAGAAACCGATTAACTTTTTTGCACACGGATTAAGAAACTTTTTTATTTTTTATTTTTTAAAATAAAAATATTTATTCACCTAAACATAATTCTACCAAAATGTATAATACAAATGGTTATAAAACATAACAAAAAATGGTCAATTGTCTAAAATAGCACATTTTTAAATTTTTATTCCAAATTTAACACCACTAATTTAAATTGACAATAAATTTAATATTAAAATGATCCAAAAACTAAACTCTGAATAGGAAATAATCAACTCAAATATAATGTTTTAATTTTATTTTAGATAAACATATATTTTCACATAATTATTTGTGTTATTTTTAGAATTTTAAATTTGATGCGTTAGATTTGGAAAAAAAACATCACATTATATGCTGATGATAACCAACTAATTTTTCACTTCGGATCACTTTTTTCAACCAACGCTCTCAACCGCTCTTTTTAGCTGCCTCGCCCAATCGTTTGGTTGATTATTAATATACAAAGCGGTTTCAATTTCAATCGTAGTGGGCTGATAGTTACCAATTGAACCTGAAAATTAGAGGAAGTCACGAAGCGGTGACTTAAGAAGAAATGATTAAAGATCTATAAAAATGGAAGTCACGATGAGCTTGGAAATGAAGTACTTAGTCTCATTATTTGTTTATCTTGAAAACAAAAAAAAAAAAACAAAAGGTAGTTGTCTGTTTCTTTCTCATTCGTGCTAAGGTCTCGTCTCTTTCTCGCTTTTATATAAGATCGTCTGCTAATTTACAATATAGTTTTTTTTTTTTTGTAACAAGTAATTTACAATATAGTTACGCGTTCCTAAAGAGTTTTCATGGTAAAGAAGAACTAAAGAGCGATTAGAAAACTAGTGTACTAAGGTTAAAAATGCGTAAACTACCCAGGTTATAGCTAAAAAAAACGAAACAAATTTTAAAATGTGAATTAATTTTTTATCCAATTTAACGAAAAAACTTAAAATATAATAAACGAGCAAGTGCATTTTTTTAGAAGCTAACAATGTTAAAGAGTTAATGGAAAAGAAAACACAATCTTTTTATCACTTGGTTTAGCGATTTTGTTTTGTAAATTTATATAAAAGACACTCAAAATAGTATTATAATAGAGCATTTGACATCGCGTCTAAATTTCGTTTTAGATATGCTAACCATTGATAGGGAAGCTTCAATCAAATTCATCACCAAACCATGCATTAACACCGTCCTAGTTATCTACTTAGTTTGCAGCGAATATGGTGACTAAAATCATTTAACAAAAAAAAAAGTATATGGTGACTATGGATTTATTAAAGTTTAGAACCGATTTTAAATGATCTATGGGTGTTTTTTTTTTTATTGATGCTTTTAATCTGAAATTGTGAAACAAGTTCGTTAAACAATGTCATAAATTGATTGCGTTTTTCTTTTTTGCCATATATGATTTTTACGCCGTTTGCTTTTAGGAGTTTTTATTTGTTTCGTTAAATATGTTGAGTCTGCGTTAGCTCAAATTGTGTCATTTTTTTTTTTTTTTTAATTTTTAAATGTGAAACTGCTGGTGTATATAGTAAGACACGAGATAAGAACAGTTCAATTGACAAAGGCAAAAACTTGGTGAGCCTAGGTGGACAGAAGTACAAAACTCTATTTCTGGACTCCGACGTTGTAGTTGCAATGTATTCCGATGCTTGATGCATGACATTATCTCGATAATCACTCAAAACATAAGGTTTTAGATTAGTGATGTCTTATTTTTTATTTGATAATGAACCATATATATATTATGCAATTGCTGTACTTGAGAGATGTGATGGAGGCTGAATGAGTCTTGCAAGTAGTAAAAATTCTTAAGTCTCCAAATGGTATTGCAAGTGCACATGTGTGTACTACTATAAAATTTAGGGTGTTGAGCCTCTAAGGAAAAGAACTATCAGAAAATGATATATATGAGATTTAAATTGGACTAAGACGAGTTTAATAGAGTTGCTTGCAAAAATTAAAGTTGTAGAAAGTAAACACTAATTAACTTATGAATTTAAAAGCTTCGACAGGTTTCAAGATCTCTAATGATTGAGTTCTCAATTGCTAACTAGGTAGTATATAATCTACTGAGTTACTATGAATCGAACAATTATACTGCGACTCCCCATCAACTTGTCAAAACCAGGTTTCTTCTTCACAAAACCATTGACATAAGATGAGCTCAAGAAACCTCAAGAAAGAAAGAAATGAAATCTTTAGTCTTTTCTTTTTCCCCAATTTTTTCGGCGGTTCACATAACCGGAACCACAAAAAGCGCAAAAGCCATCAAATTCGCGTGCAGTGACACAATTCCTTGCAACCACATTGTCCTCAACAATGTCAATTTGGAAGGTGAAGATGAAAAAGTCGAAGGGTTTGGTTGTGGAGTGGTTCATCCCACTGCGGGTTGTCTAGATTCGCATGAAGAAAAGAGCTTCGACCAAACTCAGTATTTGGCAGAAACGGTTATGGTCGGAGAAGAGACTGAAAATGCTCACGACGAGCTTTAAAGTGATCGGATTTTGACGGTCGTTGTAGTGACTAGTGAGGGTTGTCGTACACATAATATAGTTGTACGCACTCATCTTAGCAACTGACATATATACATATAGCTTGTAAATGAAGCAAATACAATGAGATTGACAATCATTGTAGTTTGAAGCATTTGGTCATATATTTGTTCTGTTGTATATGATTTTTGTTCCCTTCATCTCACAAGTCACCGGTTGGGGAAACTAACCAAATTAAATCAAGCTGAAATGTTAAGCCGAATCGATTATTTTTCATAAATTGATTAGTTTTATTATTAAAAAAAATTGAAAATTTTGAAACCTAATTAAAAGCAAATTTTAGTATAACCGAATCAAACCAAACCAAATAAATCAAAACCTATTAAATTATACTCTCTCTATTTCATAATATAAGTTGTTTTAAAAGTTTTTTTTTTGTTTCAAATATAAGTTGTGCTCACACTTTTATGCAACTTTTACTGTGTGACCAATTATATTCTACAGTTTTTTTATGATTGGCTGAATTATTTTTAACTTATATGTATTAAATGATATTTTTTGAAGAATTTTTTTTTTAATCTCCGTGCTTTTAGTTAGAACAATTTATATTATGAAATGAATATTTACTTAACAAAACATTTATGTTAATAATAAATATAATCATGTTATATAAATTAAATATTAGTATAACCGACTGTTATGAGCTGGTGAAAATAGTGTTTGCACCAAATGAATGACATGTATTCTCATTACATTTGGAAGAATTCGAGAGGAGTAAGAGATTTTATCTTTTTTCTCTATTTCACTCATTCTATGCGCGAATAATACAACGACGGACAAACTAGCTAGCACGAAGTGTTCGTGTTTACCCTTCTGATATTTCGTATGTAAACTCGGTGCCACCGATTTGGATTTCTAAACCGTTCTAGATGTTTTATATGTTGACAAAAAAATAATTAAATATTAGTTTAATCATTATAAAATTCATATATTTCAATTATTATCCTACTTAATCCAAACCAAAAACTAATTTAAACCAAACCAGAAATTGCATCAAACGGATTTAAAAAATTGAACCAAAATCAGATTGCAGAGAATATAAATACATAAAAATAAAAATAAAATACTGATCCTGAGTCATGATATGGCATTTTCCTATTGGCCACACAACATCAACAAACTCGTACATTTCGCAGGAGACGAAGTAACTTAAGGAAAGAGCTTTTGTCAACGTGTCAGATTTTAATTGGCTTGATAGGAGGAAGGCCCTGACGAGCGACGAACACCTGCACTCGGTCATCGAAGATTCAAAAAGGGTATTTTCGTAACTCCCATGGCATTTTTTTTGTTTGTTAATTGGCGTGAAAAGCGACGTTCAGTACAAGCCGGTACCCTCACCCTTATAAAATTCCTCTTCCCACTTTCCCATCTCGGCGTCGTCGCGCATTTAGCGTTTCTCCTAAGCTTCTCTCTCTCTTTCAAAATTTTTTTTGGGTCTCTCGCTCTCCGTTTCTTCGCGGTTTCTTTCTCTCTCAGATCTCTCGGTTATTTTCTTCAGAGGTACGCTTTTTGATCTGGATCTGTGCTCATGCATTCTCAATTTCAGGCTATTTGCTTTTGTATGTGATTTGCTGCTGATTCATTTGCACGGCGTGTCCATTTTGAATTTTGATGGTTGGGGATTGAATTCCGTTGAGGATAATGTGATCATCTATGAATAATGCGATTGGATTTCAATATTATATATATATATATATATAAAAATATATGTCCAGGATTCTGATACGATCTGACGTTCAGCCTCTAAGACAGTGTGGATCTGTTGAAATTTAATTTGCTTCCAGTTTTTTTTTCCCATCGTAATTGTTTCTGATAGCTTCTAGAGTTGTTAACGATCTGATCTGTTGAGAGAGATCATGAAGTCTGGGGACGTTTCAACCTCTGTTTGGATCTGCCTGATCTCGATAATTTGTTTTATGTTCGTTAAAAATTAGATTGACCATTTCCGTATTGATCAGGTTCATAGAGAATATAAGAATTGAAATGGCATTATAGATGCATAATTTCGGTTTTTTCTATTATTAACGATGATTGAAATCGCCTAATACAGACTGTGGATGCGGTTTTGATACTCTTCTATCTACTTCGTTGTGGTTTGACAGTAAAGCAAGATGGGGTTGAGTTTCGCCAAGCTTTTTAGCCGGCTTTTTGCCAAGAAGGAGATGCGAATTCTGATGGTTGGTCTTGATGCTGCTGGTAAGACCACTATTCTGTACAAGCTCAAGCTCGGAGAGATAGTCACCACCATCCCCACTATTGGTAAGCTTCACGCCATAATACTGGTTTCTAATCGTGATGAGTTTAAACTCGAGGATCGGTTACTCCATGGGACTACCAGATTAGTGATAAACTGAAAACTGAAAACTATCAACAGGTTTCAATGTGGAAACTGTGGAGTACAAGAACATCAGTTTCACAGTGTGGGATGTCGGGGGTCAGGACAAGGTATGAAATCTAGTTCTTCAGCAGTATGCACTTCTTTGTGCATCACAATCTGAGATTCTTATCTGATTGTGTCTTTCCACAACTGTAGAAAGTAAAACTCTCTGCTACTGTTGAAGAACTTTTAACCATATAAACTAACTTTTTGCTTCTTTTCAGATCCGTCCTTTGTGGAGGCACTACTTCCAGAACACTCAGGGTCTTATCTTTGTCGTGGACAGCAATGACAGAGACAGAGTTGTTGAGGCTAGAGATGAACTCCACAGGATGCTGAATGAGGTCCATATCGATTGCTATCGAATTCCTTAGACATAATGATTTGTAGAGTGTTTTCTTTTCATCATACCCATGCAGAAAGTCATATACTTACCAACTCTCTATTCCTGTTTTTTTTTTTTTTTTTTTGTAGGACGAGCTGCGTGATGCTGTGTTGCTTGTGTTTGCCAACAAGCAAGATCTTCCAAATGCGATGAATGCAGCTGAAATCACAGATAAGCTTGGCCTTCACTCCCTGCGTCAGCGTCACTGGTAAATAAACATCCCAACAAGTCTCGAAAATCAAAACCTTTCTTTTGTTCTAAATTTATGCCGTTTTTTTTTTTTTGCAATCTACAGGTACATTCAGAGCACATGTGCCACTTCAGGTGAAGGGCTGTATGAAGGTCTGGACTGGCTGTCCAACAACATTGCCGGCAAGGTAACATAAGTTTCAAAACACAATTTAACAAACATTGGTTTTTTTTTTTTGTTTCTGTGATGTCTAAATCTTTTCCCTCTTATTGCTTGTGGTGTGAAGGCGTGATGAAGTAAAACTGCATTGCATCGAGATGATTCTGCCTGCTGTGTGTTGGGAAAATTTCTGGATGCAAGAGAAGATTATAAATATTATCTGAACCTTTTCGCTGTTGGATATGTGAATGTTTTGATTGTGCAAGTAGATGTCTTGTACCTAAAACTTACTAGAAAGAACCCTTAAATAGTTTTCGTGTATTTTAATTTGAAAAAACCTGGATTGGTGATTGAATGCTATTGCTTTCTTTGTTTTTGCGTATTCATTAGCAAAGCGTCGACAACTTTTTTTTACCACAGATATTCTTAATTTAAGCCAAAAAAAGAAGAAGGTAATTCTTTAGTATATTCAATATTTGAAATTTCTCATATCATTATTAGTCGTCCGTAGGCTGTAAACTTCTTTAACAAGGAATGGATGTTAATTATGTGTCGCATATTCCTGAATGATACCAAATATCATGAACATTTTCTATTACCAAAACCATGGACTGATTCAGTTTTCATCAAGAATTGAATCAGTACAAATCTTTTCGCCGTCTCCTTGATGTTCTTCTGTGTGCAGCCCATCTTTCCTTTATATCTTCGGAATTCCCAATCCGTTGCTCATCCAGCGAGTGACTATCCTCCGTCTCTCCGGTTGCAAAACCTTTGCGGATCCTAGTAGTCTCAGCTAACAAGTCATGGATGAGCATCTCTGTTGTTTTGGCCGTGATTCCTCTCAGATACCAAGAAATGGGCGGGGGTGGAACAATCGCGGGCTGTATTAGCTGGTCCAGCGTCACCCTTGATCCGATCCTCCCTTTACCTCCAGTGCACTGGTTATATTCCTCCAGGGTTTTCGGTTTCAGACGATCGCACATATGTTCGTCCACAAACAAAGGCTTAACTTTCCAGCTTCCTTCGAATCTCTTCATGAACCCGCTCTTCACTTGCTTGAATCTCATCTGCAAAACACGTTTTCTTTCACGAACCATTTAAGAAAAAGACTTAAAAACTTTTGTACTCGATCTCCGGAGAGGTCTTACAGAGTGATCTGCTCGGTTTTGATCCACCAAGACATGAACTGAGATTGTTCCTGACCACCAGAGAAATCTCCACAAAGCTGCTTGTTCTACTTCCACCACTTGCCTTAACCCTTCATCTACCACTACTTTCCGCGACATAACCTCCTGCAATGTGATCACCACAATCTCTGCATTTTGAGGCTCATGAATCTGGAGCTTTAACTCTAATGGAGAAGAAGGTATATAGGAGTACCTTGATATTCTTGAAGACCCTTCTGTTGTCAGGGTCGATCACAATGTTATATACTGCGTCAGGAGGCAACCCAACGTTCACTTCTGCTTTGAGATTGCAAAGCGATCCTTTTGGAATACTCACCTGCCAAGATTTATCATCTGTCATATAACCAGATTCTCACTGACTCTGATTAGACCTTGTAATGGAATCTATTGATCACCTTAATGACTGGGGTCTGATCCGTCCACGAAGGATTTTCTCTCCAACTATCTAACTGCTTCTCCAGGTCAATTAGTAAGGAGCTCGATGAACCTTCTTTATCTTGCCTCCATGAAGATCCAATCCCATGCTTATCAGCTGTTAAATTCTTCAGCTGGGACTATGACAAAGACAGAAAAACGCTTCTTTTTCCATCACCTTGAAAGATAACAACATCACAGGGCATTTAAAGCATGTGTGGAATTAGAGAATGACCTTAAGACAGGTTTGAAGCTTGTGAGAGAATCCAACGAATCGAGAGAGTGCCGGATCAAACACACTTGAGACCACATTTCTGTTGGTGTCTGAACCCGGATTGCTACCAGTAGCCGCCTTGCCCATTTTATGTCCTGCACACTGTGTAAGGCACTGAACAAATCAAAAGGTCATGTCTTGAAAAGAGCAGCTTGGTCATCACAAACAACAGAGAAGGATGAGCCAAATATTAATGAAAACACCAAATCGGACAACAAACTGAAGATGGATAGGTTAATTGGAATTAAGATTTTTCTAACTATTGGAAAGCAAATGTTTTACCCACGAAGAACCACAGCCCAGAAAAAGGTACCTGAAAATCTCTAAAATCACTATCAGATCCGAAGCAGAGAATCAATTTGCGCGAGCATTAAAGCGAGAGATAGAGCTTTGTTCCCCCGACAAATCCTCACCGAAATCGAGGATCCAGGCCTGATCTTCCAACAGCGAGCGACAAAGCGTAAAATGACAGAATTTTAATGAATCGTCTGGAAGCTTTTTGTTGGTGTTTGGTCACACAAAGCTCCATGCGATACACGCTGAAAAACGTTATTCCATGGAAGAAGAAGAAGAAGACGAAATCATGTTGAATCACGGTCCTAGAGTGGCCACCTTCTCTTTTTGTTTTCGATAATAGAGACCAAATCCCACGTGTCGTTTTCTGGCTGGACTTAGCGCGGAAAAAAGAAGGTAACGTTGAAATTCTCGCCACTCTTTTCGCGAACTGCGTGCCGTTTCGGCGAAAACGTCATCACTGATGGCTCCTTTCCTTTTGTTGTATGATGAATATATAATTTACTTTTAATTTCTCTCAATTTTTTCTTTTTAACATAGATTTTTCATTTCATTAACTTGGACCAACTTTCTGACTTTAATTTTTTTAAGAATGTACTATCGTACTATTATTTGCGAAGTGATTCGCGTTGTGGTTCAATGGTTTTGGTGTCGTTTTGATTAATTAAAATAACTTAATATGATTGGTCTATTTTATTTAATTAATTCAGAATTAAGAAAAAAAAAGATTTAAACGATTAAAAAGCGGAAATATTACCTAATTTGATTCACTCTAATCCGAAACAGAAGTTTTTCTCATCGCAAATAATTAAATATTTGCTTAATGGAAAGATAATGTGTGTTTATCGGGTTATATAAAAAAAGAAAAACGCGTTTATAGTAATCATAAAAAAATATTTGTTTACGATGATAATTATCGTTATAAAAAAAAAAGCATAAATGCCTAAACCCTAAATGTCTCTTTTCATAATCGTCATGTTCTCTTTTTTATCTTTTACATTTATGTGTTAGGGTTTAGTCGATTTTTTATTCTTCAATAATTTCCTTTTTGTAGATGTGTTATTTATTATCCTTTTTTTGTTTTGTTTGTGCTTGGTTGTATAGGTTTATTTTTTGATATTTTTGTGTTTATTTTTTGATGTGTAGATCAAAATTCTGCGTATCATATATGGTGCTCGATCAGAAGTGTCTGTCTTTCCAAGGTATTTCAGCGTTTGTGTGGTTCTTTGTTATGTTGGCATGTGTTTTTTTTTTTTTTTTTTGTTAACACGGCGTGTGCAAAAACTAAAGTTTATAGGAGTGTTTTTTGTTTGCGTTCTACTTTTGTTTTAGGGGTTATGTGCATATGTTTATTTCTTTGTTTTGTTTTCTAATTTGGTATGAAACTAATCTTTTTTTCATATCGTGTAGAAATATGGCCAAGCGGAAGGAGTAGCTAACAATCAAACCCAAAACAGACAATTGGCACGTTAATCGATTATCTTTTTGTTTTCTTCATATGAATCTCTTATCAATATAGTTAGTTTTTCTAACCTCCGTTTAAAAGATCATAGCAATATCAACCACCATGTCATATGTTTTGTATTTAGAAATAGTTTTAGTTTTCCTATTAAGAATATGTGTGTGGAAAGTCAATCACGCGAAAGATGTCGATCACGAAGCCGAAGGACACGAATATATATAGAGGAGATAATTCTGAATATTTGTTGTTCTGATTTTTTTTTATGTTTTGTTTTGTTGGTTTATATTAATCTCGATCTAAAATTATAGGTTTTTTTGCAAAAATACCCTACAATTTGAAGTCAAAGTTAAAAATGCCTCATTCCTCTCCTCTTTTTCAGAATCCCACGAATTACCCTTTAAGAATTTGGGTATTCACGCAAATGTCATTACTCAGACTGCTGTTAGAGTCTAACGTTTTTTTCAAAAGACCAAAAAAAAATTCATATCTAACTTAATTACGGAAATGTCATTGCCATCAATTCTCAACCTCCACGACAACCACCACCGTCGACGAGTTAATGCAGGAACTAACCCATTTTTCGCCATTAAAGCCCAAGAATAGAGCTCGGACTTCCTTTTCGCGAGTTCTCCTCTCCGATTTCTCCCATCTCCCCTCGATTTTCCGATTCAAACGTACCGAAATCATTTTTTATGGCATAAAAACGGCAAAACACGACTGGGCTTGCGGGATTTCGGTGATATTAGACGTTCTGGGCGCTCGACGAGGGTGAAAGCAAACTCTAAACAGATATAGGTACGAATTTTTGCATATCGTCGATTTTCAGATCTGAGTTGTATACTCAGACTGCTTTAGAAGTCTGATGAAACCCACATGGTCAACGAGAGGGTAGTTTTGCAATTGACTTTTAAATACTCAAATTAAAATTGAAATCTGGTAATTTCCTTTGAAAACAAAAAAATCAAGAAAAATCCTCTAATCGAGGCATAGGGTAGTTTTGCAATTGACCGAAAACTTGACTTTTTATTCATACTTCATATCCACTATGAAGGAAAAATGAGTGACTTTGACCGGAAGTTGACTGTTTTTCAGACGGAATCAGAAGTCTGCAAAAAAAACAGGGTACTAGTAGTAATTGACCGAAATTTTTCAAAAGTTGACCAAAATGGGGGAAAAAGTATCAGACTTCTATGGCAGTCTGAAAATGATGAAATCTTTCAGACTGCTAAAGAAGTCTGATATCGAAGATTTTGGTCAACGCAAAAATACACCAATTTCTGTCAGACTTCTATCGCAGTCTGACTAATTTCTTCAGACTGCCCTGGAAGTCTGGGAACGAAAGTCAAAAACTTCGGTCAATTGCAAAACTACCCCATAATTTTTTCAGACTGCAGGAGAAGTCTGACAAAAAGTCAAAATTTTGGTCAATTGCAGAAATACCTTTTTCTTTTTCTCATACATCTAATGCAGTCTGACAAAAAAGTCAAAGTTTGGGTCAATTGCAAAATACCCTTTTTGTCAGACTGCGATAGAAGGCTGCTTTGATAACTTTTCGTCAGACGGCATCCGCAGTCTGCTTTGTAACATTCTAATTGCAAAAATACCCTCTTTTTCAGACTGCCATAGAGGTCTGACGTACTGTTTGTCAGACTTCTTTGGCAGTCTGGATTAACAAATTTTTTAAAACCGTTTTTTTGTATATTTGTGATGAATTTCGTTGATTTTAAATTTTTTATATGTGTGTTATTTTTATATGTTCCTCATGCGTTAGTTTTACATGCTTATGTTCGGTAATTATTTTTAAATAATTTTTTTAATAATTTTGGCAATGTAGCTAATAGAATCAGACTTCGCGAAGAAGTCTGATATTTCCATTTAGATCGCTAATGTTGTTTTTCCATGATTGTTTTTACAGATAATGGTGCATCTACCTGTTAATTTTGGTGAATGGGTTGTGAGAGACCAGATTTGGCATTTTGTTGTGGATACTCTCAAAGGAGAGCGGTTTATCACTTTGGGCGATCGTTTTACATATTGTGAACTTGTTGAGATGGTACAAGATGATTATATGTTGGACAAGAAAACCGAGTTAGTGGAGTTATCATATCCGTTACCGGAACCACTCTTGCAATAGATCGGTCCGGATAACCCTCCTATTTATGTCACAAATGATAGGCAAGTAAGGAGCATGGTCGAGTTAGCTAGTGCACATTTAATCCGTATGTGTCCTTCCCCCGCATAATCCTCGTCCTCCTAGAAGACCTCAGAAGTCGAGGTGGCAAACTTGGCTCGAAATTGCCAAGACAAAGGGCAATAAACCACGGAAGCTTCCCAAGCAATATACTTGTTCTAATTGCAAACAACCAGGCCACAAAAAAAAACAAATTGTGTAAGCTAAATCACCTTACACTCACATGTTTTATAGTTGTTTTCATCTCTATTGTATATGAGAAGTTGTTGTCTTTTTCGGTGGAGACATGTAACCAAATCTGAGAAGGATTAGATCTGGTGGAAGTCAGATGTACTGACGAATGCAATTTAGAAGTCTGATAGAGAAGTCTGAAGAAAGTCTGAGAGGAGTCTGTTGGTGTCTTTCCAGTACAATATTTCGTTTCCAAGTCGTTTTTTAAGTTGTCTAAGTCTAAGAACTTGTTGTGTTAATCGTTGGTTGTTGTTGTTGGCTTAAACTTAATTTGTAGTACTTATGTGTTTGCTGCATCTCGTCAAGTCTAAATAAGTCTTAAGAAAATCACACCCTTTCCAAACTGCAATATAAGTCTAATAACAGAAATTCATTACAAAATATAGAAATAGAAGTATGACACTAGACTTCTATAGAAGTCTTAAACCAATTACCCTAGAAATACCCTACCTATGCCCAACACGCTTTTGACATCACAATACCCGGTTGTTAACATCCTTGGAGGGAATTCACGTTCTGCCATTATGTCTAAAACCTGCATCAATCACAACCATACTCCATTAGCAGTCTGAAAACTTAAAGTCAGACGTCATATGCAGTCTGACTACTCAAATTCAGACTCTATTTGCAGTCTGACAAAATATAGTCATAGTTAACTACGAAGGCTATTCATGAAGTCAAAATCGGACGAATCCCAAAAATCCACAGAACACAATACAACTCAAACCCAAAGATCTAAACATTATTGCTCAATTTGAATCTTTTACCCTCTATGGAAGACTTGAAGGAGTGGTGACAACGACGAGGAGAGAGAAACCAGATCTGGAAATCAAAAAAGACAAGAGTTCAGCGCTGAGTTCTAGAAATCAGTATCGAGAAGGTGGCGGTTTGCGGCGAAGAGATGAGTAGAACAATCTTACCGTCGAAGGCACATGAGACGATGTAAGCGACGAATTCCGGCAGCGACAACGAAGATGTCGGTTCATTTTTTTTTTTTGTTATTTGCTTCGGTAACTGTAAAAATGAGGGGATAAAAAACCCTTTTATATAAGTCCTAAGCGGCGGTTAAAAAAAAAAGGTTTTACCACATAAAAATACCGCTTTCGCAATCTGATGTCAGACTTCTTAACGCAGTCTGATATCATACTCTTTTAGCAGTCTGATAGTGATGAGATAATTGAGCGAGAAGTCTTAAAATTTTGGGCGGCAAAATTCCCGCTTTTTTTTTGCGGCAAAATTCCCACTTTTTCTGCGGTTTTTTTCTAATTCGTACAAACTCAAATTTCAGACTTCTAACAAAGTCTAATTAAATGAAAGTATAATTTCAGACTTTTAATCGAGTCTAATTCAGATCAGGTCAAGTATCAGACTTCGTATCGAGTCTAATTCACTTTCAGATTTCTAATATAGTAATTTTCAAGTTTTTTTTGGACTGAATACAACCAAGCATGAAAATACATACCAGACCTAAAACTTTTGTTTGACATAGAAAAATGGACTTCTATCTTGTAGATCTAAAACGGAATTAATTAAAAACCCATCTGTTTGTTTAGATCTAGGCAAAAAACATGGAAAAATTGTCTTATTTCGTATAGATCTAAAAATTTTGCAGAAAAAGTAGATTATAAGGCGAAAAACTTGTTTCTAGGAAGCTTAACTCAGTTGTAAAGACGAAGTTGACGACGGCGAGGGCGGTGACGGCGACGGTGGCGGTGGCGATTTGACCTACAAGAAAATAGAGTTGTGATGAAAATATGAAGAGAGATAGATGGAGGGACTGGTAAGGTGACACGAAAAAGGAGAGGTAATTACCAGACTGAAGAAGCTGACGACGGCGGTTGCGGTGGCGGTGGCGACGAGGGTTTCCGGAGAGATGTTTGAGAGAGTTTAGAGAGAGAGAGATTCTTCCTGTTTTAGAGAGAGAATCGATAATGACTTTTACAGATTAGGGTTGGTAACTTTAGTTTATATATGGGGTAAAATCACAAGTATGGTAACTTATTTCAGGTTAATTCACAGGTTTCCATCAAGAAGTCTGATAAACCATGGACATTATCAGACTGAAATGGTAGTCTGATAAACCTTAAACTTGATAATTACTATTCGAAGAAGTCTGATATTTTTTGAGGTATATGCATAATTAACTAACCTTGTTTAATTTGATTCAATTTTATGAAATATTAAGTTCTATACATCAAAATCGTTTATATTTAATTATTGTAGAAAACAGTTTTAACAAAATATTTTTTTTTAATTTTTAAATTTAAATTTACTATTTTAATCTGTATCAGACTTCTCGAATACGTCTGATAGAAGTCTGGTAAGAGAAATAAATCAGACTTCTATTAGAGTCTAAATGTCAGATCTCTATAGAAGTCTGACATGTCGCGAATGTTAAAATGGTAATAGCGGTTTCGCGTTTTTTGTTTGGTCATAAGGGGGTAACTGTAATTGTCCACCCCCGAAAGTGTAGCGCATTTGATTGAAATGACGGTGTATTTTTGTCATAAAAACGAATTTTTGATGTAAAAACAGCAATTTGCCCAAAATTATAATCTAATATTTGTTTTGTAATTGCTTAGAAAAGCTTAACAAGGTAGGAGATGAGGGGTATCATGTCAAACATGGTGAAGAAAAAGGTAATGTAAATGTTTTCTTCTGTTTTGTTTTCCGTTTGTTGGTTCTTCTAATGTATAAATTTTTAATTTGCTATAAGATGAACTAGAAAAAGAAAATCTATCGTGGGTAATCTCCCATCTAATTGTTTTACACGTTTTTGTTATTTTTTTAATATTAAAAATATATATGGATTACCTTTGGAGATTAATATATGAAGCTGATGAGGATCGAGATTATTGTTTTGGCGTAATCCAAAATAATGACGTACCCGTCACGGTAAAGGACTATGAGATCGGAGAAGAAGAAGTCGATAAAGAAGGTCAAGAAAATAAAAGATTGTTCGTGATGATGAGAATGATTATGTTGGTGTGAAAGTGATGAAGATAATTATGATGAAGATGAAGATGGTGGTGACGATTAGGTAGAAGGCAAATAGGAAGACGGAAACGGAGTTGTGAAGATACAACGATGAAGACGCAGAATAAGGTAATGATGCAGAAGAATATCATATCATAGGAGATCATGTCTAAGAAAAGCATAGTTTTCTAACAAATCGCTCCATTCAGTCATGTCGAAGAAAAACATAGATATCATGTAGTGTTGTTTCCTTTTTAGATTCTATAGAGTTTTATGTTATACCTTTGATTATATTCATGGTAATATGTTGTTTTTTGTTTGGTTTTGTATTCTAGAAGCGAGTATTAGTGATCTTTTTAAGAACATAAAATCATTCTTCTAGCTTAGGAATCTTTTTGCTATCTTGATGATTCTTATGAGCTTCTCCAAAACGTTCAATAACGATTTTAGTTTATACGGGTTAGATATGAATGATAATTTCAGTTTTGAAGTAATTAAATATCCGTAACGAATATTATCGAATTAATAAATTAAATAATAATAACAATATTAAATAAATATGTTTACTAAAACTTGGTTATAAATTATAAATGATAGTTTTATATTTTTTGAATATATTTTTTTTTTTTCTTACCGGTGTATTGTATTTGAAGTAATTTTATGTATGATATAATATACATATTTATAACCATAACAATATTTATTACATTTATATTTAATTCAAGTATTTTGAACCGCTTTATATGCTTGATCCGCACTTGTTCCGCCTGATCCGTTTGATCCGCACTTGATCCGCCTGATCCGCTTGAACCGCTTGATCCGCTTTCTCCATTCAGATTAAATCGATATTCCCCATACCACAACAGTACATAGTTATCAATCAAACCTTATAAAAATTTAATAAAGGCATTAACAAAAAAACTATTAAAAATGTCTCTGTTTGAAAAAAAAAAAACTAAAAAAAACTGGAGTAAGGCTCCGAATGGAGAAAGCGGATCAGGCAGTGCGGATCAAGCGGTTCAAGCGGATCAGGCGGATCAAGTGCGGATTAGGCAGAACAAATGAGGATCAAACGGTTCAAAACATATGGTTGAATGGTAAAAACGGATAATAAGCGACCCAAAATATTGTTCATATTTAATTCATTTTTTATTATTATGATTATAGAAACAATATTACATGTTTAGTATATTAAAAAAATATTTAATATTTAATCTAAATTTTATTTTTGTAATTTAACATTAAAATATATCTAATTTTATTATTATTATAGCAATATTATGTAGTATTTTTGATACAAGTACTACCAAAATTGGGACATGACCATATTAAATATTATCATCTCGAGTTTGAAAGATGTACAGAGTTCGATATAAACTTTCTAATTATTAAAAAATTACTTTATTAAAATACTAGAAAATTAAATTATATAGATCACATATATACTATAAAAATTATTTAAAATTTTACTGTTGATTTCATTAAAAAATTATTAAATACGTAGTTGTTTAAAAACATGTAATATTTAACTAATAAATATTTTATCTTAAAAAATAATGATGTCAAGTTATACATAATATTATTATTTAATTAAAAATATACAAAAGCTTGACAGATCTGCAAATATTGCGGATGTAACACACCTATTAGAAGGTGTTTCATTTTATTTGGGCAGTTCAATAATTTTTCAAAGAAATTAGAACCACTTGCGGACCATTGTATTGTTTATTATTTTAATTTTTTTTTTGATTATAATACATAAATTTTGCTGAACGGAGACTAAAAGACGTTTTGTCCTCGGCTTTCGCACACCCTTCCCTTCAAGTTCCAGTTGCCGAAGCGGCCCATTATGAAGAGCACTTACAAGGAACCGGTCCAGCTAAACCGGTTTCAGAGCACATATTAGAAAAGGAAAAGCAAAGAGGGAATGGGATATAAAGCAATCACGTATTTAATTTTTTTTCCTCTTGAGAATGGTGTACTGAGTTTATTGTTATCGATGACGGAAAAAAAAGAATTTATTGTAATCGATAAATGCAATTTAAAGATCCAGTAATGGAATGTTCAAGTTTAACAAACGTTTTGTGATTCTTCGGTTCATCAAAAGACTTGTAGGATTGATGCAAGGAATATTTTTCTTTCTTCGTGAAAAAGAAAAGCAAATAAAGAAAAAGAATCAAAATTCAAAATCTAAATGTGGCCCCAATTAGGCCACTGTCATTGATAAGATGTAACATTGTGAACACTTCAACATTTCAACATTTTCTGAGGAAGAAAAGGGCATTCAAGGAGACAAAAAGTTTGAACGAAATATGAAAAAGAAAAGAGGAAAACAAATATTTGCGTGAAAGAACTCAAAATGTGTTTTACACTAATCCCTATGTTGAATACATTCCAATTCCATTCTCTCTTGTCTTGTGGAACCCCACTCTAAACCTACAAAATTAAAGTAAATAAATCGGGTTAGAAATTCACAAGAAAGGTTAACACTTAACACTAAAGAAGATTTGATAGTGTGACAAGTATATTATGAGTGGATCCATATTCCCACTTTTATTTGAAAATGCAAAATCAGTTTTTTTTCTCTCTCTTTCTCTCCTGATATTTAGCCCAACTTTATAACAATCAAGATTCATAACAATAAAGAATGCATAAGATACATTACATACAAGCACTAGGGAATTGGAAAATGGAGACTGATGAATAGAGGTGTATAAATAATGGGTAATGGGAATCTAAAGAGTAGGGTCAATGATTGGTAAAGCAGCATTCCCACTCATCAAATCTTTAATTCATCTTTATCGGAAACAATGTTCCACTTTCTCTTCTTGATTGTTATACTTAACCAAAATCCCACTTTCTCTTCTTACAAAGCAATCAGAAAATGTTCTAAAGTGCATCTCTTAGACAAACCCATATTATTGATACCAAACGATAAAAAACAAACCCACATTACCTTTTTTATTAAAGAAAACAAAAAAACAAACTGATAATTTCCACAAAAGCAAGCAATATGTAACTTTATTTCAAAAAAAAAAAAAAAAACATGTCTTGCAAAAACTTTATTTATAGAGAATGATCATAGAGAAGAGTGTTAGGACTATTAATAAGTTGGCCTCATCTCAGATGGAAATGACATAAATTGAAGTACTACTCTTCAACATAACAGACCTCCCAAAGCATATCTCACCAAAATCACAATCAAAACCAAACGCACCAAAATAAATGGCAGACCAACAACAACAACAACAACCGTTCCAGCAACCTCTTGTGGTGTATCCATCTTCTTCTTCATCTTCTTCCTCTTATGCCCCGCCTTCGTCCTCTGGTTCGAGTGGCTCGTTCGGTACAGTGTTCATAGTTCTAGCCGCCATCCTTATCTTGGCAGCACTGGCTTGTGTGTTTGGAAGGCTATGCAACCGCGGCCGCAAGGATCACAAAAAAACCAACAAATCTTCAAAGCATGAGAAACCTTCGTCAAAGAAGAGCCGTGAGATCAGACCTGTGGAGCGTGAACCGAGAGAGAGAGGTGATGATTTGGAGTTTGGGTTCGACATGAAGCGTCCTGGTCCAATGAGCAAACCCTCTGGTCGAAACGGTGGGGACATTGAGTTTGGGTTTGATAACAAGAGAGGAGGAGGAGGCGGAGGCGGAGGAGGAAAGAAAGGACCACCTCCGGTTACTAAACATGGAGTAAGGTTCAAGTGACCGGAAAATGGAGTTTAACTTCAGACACTTCCTCAAGCTCGTTTAACTTTATCGCTTTCTTGTTTATTTCTGTTTGTCGTTCTTCTTGTTTTGGGTCGATTGGTTTTGTTTCATAAGGATATGGAACTTGGAGATCAGATTATATATGAAAGCCAAAAAAATAAAATAATGGAGTTCTTCATTATCGTGATCAAATTAAAAGAAAAAAATTACATGCTCAATCTGTGAAAAAAAATGTCATATATCAGAAGATGGAGTTCTTCATTATAACAAAAATCAGAAACTCAACAAGGAGAAACAAACAAAAGCAAACAAGAATTCAAATCACTCTTTCATAACTTTTATGAGTTCTTTTTCTTTTCTTTTTTTTTTTTGCTTTTTGTGTTCTCACCTATAACAAGTCTTTTGAGGCAAATGACCATATTATGGAGCAAAACTAAAGGTAGCTAAGCAAGAAAATGTATCTCACACAAAAAAAATACAAAGAGCATTAATGCTGTACAGAGAGCTCAAGCATGAGGGGATAATAAGGCAAAGGCCGAAGAGAAGTTCACCTATTTTTGAATCAGAACCGCCGGTTATTGAAGTTTCGGTTCTCAGATTCGTTCCTCGTGAACTCAGCAGAGGCTCCGTTGGATCCTCTCCGGGAGCTTTGGACAGAGTAGTCTCCACTGTGCATCCCTGAATCTGAGCTGTCATCAAAACCAAACGCCATTTTCCTGGACTTCATGATTTCTGAGTTATGCTGACCGGAGTCATAAGCACTGCTTTGTCCCACTTTGATTCCGTTGCTTATGTCTCCCATGTCCCCTTCACTGTCCAGTGCTCTCACAACCTTATATTTCAAACAAGTTTCGTTTGAGAAGATAAGTTTTCAAATTGAGCAACTAGAAAACATGAGATGTATACAATTGTTATTTGTTGCTGTTGCTATGTATGTGAGATTTGATTAGTCATATTGTTGCTACGAACACGGATTTTCAGAGTTTACTAATTCGAATACTGTTACTTGATTGTGTTATAAGAAAGTTACCTGAACCATGCGTGGACGTTTTGGACCGGAATGCCTAACACAAGCAGCAGCCGTTTCAATCATCCTGAAAACTTCATTCTCAACGTAATGCTTCTCGAGCCGTCTATCAACCAGATCGCTGAAATCACCGGTCTCAATGGCTTTGTGAAGCAGCGGGCGAGCCTGTGAGTTTATGGATTGTGTTTTTAGAGTAACTACAGCCAACCATATATAACTGTAACTGAAGAATGCAGATTAGTATTTTACTTACCCATTCGACCAAACTCTCTTCTCCTAGAGGCTGGTACTGGTCAACTGGTTTGCGTCCAGTTATAAGCTCTAAGAGAACAACCCCAAACGAGAAAACATCTGATCTATCTGTCAGTTTTCCACTTTGTGCATATTCTGGTGCCAGGTACCTGAAGACAAAACCCAATAACATAGAGGCTTATGTACTTTTCAACAATTTAAAATGCTGTTCATATTTGGCAAGAAAACATTTCAGCCTTCTAACATCTCTATATAAACAAACTAGTTCATCATTTTTCAGATGTAGAATTTGAAGCGCCTAATACTCTACAAAAGACTTTTTTTCCCAAATGCTTACCCAAAGGTTCCCATAACGCGAGTTGATACATGGGTTTGTGTTGAATCATTGAGTTTGGCAAGTCCAAAGTCAGCAACCTAAACAACAAGAAGCAGAAAAGTAAGAACAAAAATCAAGTTTCATCAACTAAACTTTAGAACCAAAGCTCCAAACAGAGGAAGTGTTCAAAAAAAGGATGATGTTCTTATTTACCTGAGCTTCAAACTCATCGTCCAGCAGGATGTTTGCGGATTTTATGTCCCTGTGAATGATTTTTGGGTGACCTGCAAACATACATAAATGAAGTCGCTTCAATTCAGATCCCCTTTGTGCTTTTAAATGCCTAAGAATTGCCTTCACACGCATAAAAGGACTTACAGTCTTCGTGCAAATACGCCAAACCTTTGGCAGAACCTATAGCGATTCGGACTCTCCTAGCCCATTCTAGGACTGGCCTTCCCTTCCCTAAGAAGTACAACGCATGTAAGCCAAAAAAACATGTCAGCTAACACACAAGAAAATCTTTTATGATGAGGTGAGTGGTAAAAGAATATCACCATGCAAATGATGCTCCAGGGTTTGGTTTGGAACATACTCATAGATAAGCAACCTCTCGGCATCCGAAATGCAGTAGCCAACCAGAGAAACCAAATGGCGATGGTGAACACGGCTAATGATCTCAACCTCTGCCTTAAACTCACGGTCACCTTGTCCGCTTCCAACCTTGAGCTGCTTAACAGCAACTAGTTTTCCGTCATGTAGTTTACCTTTGTATACACACCCAAACCCTCCTTCTCCGAGAATGTGTTGCCGAGCGAATCCTTCGGTTATGTCCATTAGCTCTTCATAGGTGAAATGCGTCTGACCACTTCCCATCACAGATGAATCAGGTGTACTCCCTGACTGTGTGTAACCTCTTTGGCTCCCTTTTTGGCTCCCGAAGCTGTTTCCGGCATTGGAGTGTTGCTGTGTATTGTACATTGAACCACCAGGACCTGAGTAACCCTTAGAATGATTCTGACCGTATAAAAATCCATCTACATGATTTCAAAAGGGTTAGAGTCTGTATCGTAAAGACGAACAGAGAGATGAGACATAGATCAAGATTTCTTCACCTGATTTGATGGAGAAGTTTGATGGAGGCAAGTATTGTGAGTCACTGTAGGCATCTACGTTTCTCTTTTTCTTTCTTCTGACTAAGAACACGACGGCGATCAGGGCGATGATTGCAAATCCGGCTACTGCCATTCCGGCCATTGTCTTCCCTTGATAGCCACCTTCGCCTGGAGGCGGCGAGGGGGAGCTTCCGACGCTGGGTGGTAGTGCGTGAGATGTGTTGCGCGGCGGAGCGTTTGGAGGAGCCGGAGGAGATTTGGCTGGTGGTGAAGGAGATTTGGTGGGTCCTGGTGGTGGTGGTGTTTTTTTCGGCTTTTGGGGTCCTCCCTGCGGTGAAGACGCCGGAGGAGGAGGCAAGTTTTCCGTAGGCGGAGGTGGAGGAGGGCTATCGACTTCATTCGGCGGAGGAGGTGGTGATTCAAATAGCTCCGGGGGAGGTGGAGGGGAGTTGGTTGGCTCCGGTGGCGGCGAACCGGAGTCTACCGGTGGAGGATCAGCTGGAGGTGGAGCATCCGGGGGAGGTGGAGGCGGGGAATCCGGCGGTGGAGGCGGCGGATTGGATGATTCCGGAGGAGGAGTCGCTGGCGGCGGTGATGAATCAGGCGGCAGAGTTGAATCAGCCGGCGGATTAGGCGCAGAATCCGTGGGTGGAGGAGTAGATCCACCGGTGGAGTTATCGGGCGACGGAGCGGAATCGGCGGACGGTGCTGGTGGGGAAGAAGTCGGTGAGTCAGACATTTTGTTCTTGTTGTGATTCTTCCCCAGAAAAACAACACTCAAATCCCTCTGTTTTAGCAACTAATTTATTTCTGAAATCAAAATCACTCCATTGATATCGTCTCTCCAAAACCCCAAATGAAACTATCAATTTGATAACCCAGAAACTATTGAATAATCAATGAGGAGAAGAGAGAAAAAAAAATTATATTCCGCTCTGCTGCAACTGGATTCTGGAAACAACTAATTAAAATCAGAAATAGATTCCAATAAACAAAGTTTTTTTCTAATTACGAAAATTAGGGTTTATAAAGCGAAGACCTGGAAATAAGCTGGAGAGAGAGGAGAAATGCGTGCCATTACGGAATTATATAATTTGACGATGTCAAAGGTAACAAAACACGATAATGGAGATCCTCTCTCTCTCTCACCTCTTTTTCGTTTTCGTTTTCGTTTTCCCGGGAAAATAATAAAAATGGAAGGAATGATTATAAGAGGTCGCCATGATCTTTTTTTTTTGAATTTTAGTGATTGAGAGTGTTGGAGGCACGTCGTGTACCGTTTGATCCAAAACTGCGGCTCTCTTCTATTATATTATTTGTTTTTTTGCTTTTTAGGCCCTTCACTTTTTGGAATTTGAGAATTATCTCTCCTTCATTCCCGGGTTACCGCGCAAAATTGATGGGTTCTTTTTTGAATCATTACTTGACCCGACCCGGTGACCCGGTTGAATTATGCCACGTCGGATTAATAGGAGAGAGGAAAAAACAAATGACGTGTTTCTATGACGGCAACGAATTAAAAGACAGTCCTGGACCTGACTTTTAAAGCCCATTAATTGTTGGGTCTATTAATTTTTTTGTGGATCTATCGTAATCATGTGATGCGGAAAGTTCAAAATCATGTGATGCGGAAAGAGATTTTGGAGGTGCTTCGTGGGTTTTGAGAAATGAGGAAGGGAAGGTTTTGATGCACAGCAGAAGAGCTTTCAATTTTATTCATTGTGATCTTGATGCTCATTTTGAAAGTTGGTTATGGGCATTAGAAAGCATGAAGAGTTTGAAGTTTGATAAGATCATCTTTGCGTGTGAATCTCCCGAGTTGATTGGAGCGACTCTCAGTCCACCGGCATGGCCCTCTTTCAGATTTCAATCGACAGAGATCCGTAGGTTATTAACATTTTTTGGGGACTGGAACTTAGTCCATGAAGAAAGAGCAACAAACAAAGGAGCATTCTTTATTGCTCAAAGTGTGACAAGAGAGGATCTTGGTCACTCTTATGTAGCCTTGGGATATCCAAGGTGGATGCGGGAGGTTTTTGAGTTTGAATGCTCACCTTAGTATCTTTTGTTTGATTTCTTTTGATCCTTTTTGGCTTTGTTTGGTTGTAAGAACTTCTTTATCAATATCAATGCATATATTCAATGAAAAAAAGAAAGAGATTTTGGAATATATTTTTATCTACATTCAATTTCATAAAGTATCTGTTAATGAACAAGTATTCTTCTATACATCGTTCTTACACTTGATTATTATGAATCTATGATAATGCTGTAACCGACATTGGAATATGTACACGCATATGTATTTGGTTCAGATTCAACTCTATATTTTGTATTCGCATGTAATTCAATTAAGTAATTTTGGTCATAAGCTCAGGCTGCTCAGCCACAAAACAATTTAACATCTGATCATCCAATTTTGATCGTTACACGTCGGATAAATAAATATCATGAAATATTGTTAAGGTGTTTGTTTCTATGTATAGGCAAAAAGGGTAAAATGGTAATTGAAGAATAAGATGGAAGTGGGAATAAGATACTTGTTCTGCAAGACACTAAACTCTCTCTCTCTCTCACCTATAACTGTGAATCCTTAAACCGCCATTGAAACAAACCTTCCTTCACCCACCATTTTCCCAAGAAATCCTTCTCTCTCTGTGATGATGGCGGCGCAAATTGAGATCGAGGACCAAGAGTCCTTCACCAATTTAGATCATGGCGAAATCATCGATTCCCTCTCCGAAAACGCCGACTCTCGTCCCGTCGGTAACTTCACCGGAGACCCAACGGTTCTTCTCCGCGAAGACAATCCCGAGTACGACGTCATCAGGAACTGTTTCCTCTCCGGGATGGGTCCATTCGCCGGCGAAACCACGGTCGTCGCGGTTCGTAAGAACTCGACGCTGAGAGTCACGACGAAGGCGAAGTTCGCGGCGTCTATCGTTTTCACTGAAGCTATGAAGAGGAAAAACGGCGGAGACGCCAACGTGAAGTACGGATGGTATTCAGGCTCCAAGAAAGAGATCGACGGTATCGTTTCGTATGGGTTTAGCAGTCGCGAAATCGAGAAATTCGAGAACGACAATGGATCTCACGGCGTCGGAATCCATCTTATTCATCATAAATGCTCTATCGCTGCGTAAGTTCCGGTTTACTTTTCGCTGGATCTAAGTTATTAGCCTATCTGTTTTCTGAGAAATTGCTTGATTTTAGAATTAGATTTGTGGAATGTGTAGTTTTTGATGTAACAGTGAAATTCCTCTTCAGGGCTATAGTTGAAGAAGCAGATGAGGAAGGGCTAAAACATCTTCTCTTGTGCCGTTTGATTCTTGGGAAACCTGAGCAAATCAGCTCTGGGTCTAACCAATCGTACCCAAGCTCGGCTCAGTTTGATTCTGGTGTGGATAATCTTGAGAATCCGAGAAAGTATGTGATTTGGAGCTGTAACATGAATTCTTACATCCTCCCGACTCATGTCGTGAGTTTCAGGTCTCCTCGACTTAGAGGTAATGATGGAACTTATTCAAGATGCGTGAACTTAAATTCTTTTATTATTCTTTCTATAATTGGTTTTCTGGTTTTTTGTTTCAGGTCTCATTAGAGATGGTGGTGGTTTGGGAAGAGCAAGGTCTCCATGTGTTAGCCTCTCTCTACTCATGTCCATACTTTCAAAGTCACTCGACCCTCCAAGATTGAATGTGATCTTGGCAACTTATGATGATTTTCGGGTATAGAATTTCGAATTTCGACTCGATTCATGATCTCACTATCTGGTTCTGGAATGTAATTTTTTTTTTTTTGTAGAAACGGAAGCTGAGGAGAGAGCAGCTAGTTAGGAAGATGAGGGAAGTGGTTGGAGACGAACTTCTTTTGGATATAATCAAGAATCAGAGAGATAAAGAATAGTACGTCTCCTTTAATAATATTTACACAACGTCAATATCTAAAATATAAAATAAATGTTTTCTTATGGAGCAAGGCCTTTACTTTTCTTGGGAAGGTCTATAGCATAAGTCAATATTATATACCTTAATAAGATTGTGAAAGGAATCTAATTTCCTTTATTTTGTAGAATAACAGTTTACCCGTTTTTGTTTTCTTGGCAGAGAAAACTGACGTCACAGATTTTACCGAATCAGCCCAAAGTTAAGCAGAGCAGCTGATGATGCATAATGGAGTAGGTTGAAACAGAAGAAACACGTTTACACATAGTATTATATAGAATATAGATTTTTGAATTGAATCACTCAAATCACACACAAAAAAAGTAGACTTCCTTTTTTCCTTTTATTGCTTGGGGGATATATAGTTAGTGTGTGTATAGGGTTTTATCAATCCGGTTTCGTACAAAAACACTTTTATAGACTTATTAAATAGTTTACAATGCCCCCCCATTGTTTGCTGTTGTTGCTTCCTGTTGCTTCTGGAATTTCTGATTTGATTAGAGGAATGAATATGGATTAATGGGCAAAAAAAGAGTGATTCTGCGCAATTATGATAAATAAATATAAATATTGAATACACAAAAGAATCAATCGCCTTCCTCCTCTTGGAAGAGACAAAAGAGGTGGCTAAGCTTAAGGAATGCTATAGCTGCTGCTGGTTAGAGATCCCATCTGTCGTTCTAGCTGCAAACGGATGAACATTTTAGTTTATATCATATGATCTCTAATACCAATCTTTTTATATTACTTTACTACAACACCTTGATTTGGTTTTATCTTTTTACCTGACCATTTATTTCTTTTCTTCTCTTCACTTCCTCTACAAGAATCTCAACACTGAAAACTCATACAACGCCATATCTCCAATTTAACTAATCAAACCTTGATCCCAAAGCAAACAAACAAACAAACAAGGAAGAAGCTATTTCATTACCTTTGCTCCAAAAAATTAACCTGAGATTGTAGTTCTCTCTCCCTTGATGGATACATCTGTGAGTTTTAATGCTCTTAGTAAGTATTTAAAGCACCCACATAAGCCACAATGAGAACAAGAGCATACCTGCACTCCTTCGGTTTTTGAGATTGGATTTTCAGTTTCTGTACAAATTAAGACCAAAATGTCAACAAAACTCATTAGTTGAAAGAAGAAACAGAACCCGATACAGATGCGAGACATTACCGGCAGTTCGATCAAAAAATCTAATTAATCTCATTACTTTCTCCTGCCAAGAAAACAAATATCATGTCAAGTCTTAGAAAATATAAATCCAAATAACGATTTAAGAGAGTATTTTTACAAGAAGCACTCGGGACAAACAACACACCCTCTGAATGTCATTCTGAACCAGGAGACTCTGTAACAGTGGGAGGATTTCAGTAGCTGTACAAGACGCACGGTTCACATGACTAACTGTGTAGCCATTTTTTGGTTTCTCCTGATAAGAATAATTGTTTTGTCAATTTACAAAAACCATTGCAATATAAGGTTCCACAATCTCAAGAACCGCATGACATTTATATTCAAAGCATATCGAGAATTACCGGCTCACTTCCTGCTTTTTCCATTTGCTTGGTATCTGCTAATGGTTCTAGTTGATGTGGCTCTTCAAGAGTGAGCATCTGTTTGGTATCCGCTAGTAGTTCTAGTTGATGTGGCTCTTCAAGAGCGAGCGTCTCTGCAGCTCCTTCGCTCGGGCAACGTGGCTTGCTTTCATCACAAAGGATGCCAACTTGGTATCTGCTCCAATATGTTTATTTCAAAGTTGTACAAGCAAGATAATGAGATATCAAGTATGTAACTTTGGATATTCCTAGTCATGACTACGTCAAAACTAATCAAATTAATAAACACACACAGCAAAGCATCATAAGGAGAGTGTTGAGATTAAACAGGACTCCACGACTCCACAGTCAGGATCTACTAATGATTAGAGGAGAGAAATGTTGTAGAGTACCCGATAGCCGGAAGGAACTTGCGACGAAACGAAGGTAGTACTGCACCGGTTGTTAGACTGTTACTCGCACTCATCATATCCTGAAAGTTTGACCAGGATATGGCAAGAGGTTTAGCTGGAATACAAATAGGCACACAGAGATATGCCTTCATAGGAGGAAAGAGACACTTGCCTTATCTGAGATTTTGAACATTTCCAAAGACATAGTCTTTGACCTTTGTACCATTGGGTTTCTTTTTGGTAAATCAAGCCCGATATCCTGATTTCCGTTCAGTTCCGGAATCTCTGAACTGCACATTTCATCATCTGGATTCTGATAGCAGAACATTGAAGCATTGAGTGTGTGCAAAAAAACTAGTCTTACGTTTACTCTAAGGCATTACCTTACTTACAAGTGATGCCTGCTTCCTCAAGTCCTCGAGATCAAAATTCCAAGCACTAATTCCTCGCATATACTCGTGCTGTAAGAAAGCAATATAGGATTAAATCAGGTAGACCGCAGAGATAATTGAATAAATGAGCATCCCGACATATGGATTATCTTCGTACAAGCAAATGAAAGGTTCGAGGTATACCTGAGATAACTGTTCTTTGTCACCATTTATGCCTTTAAACAACTCAGCTTCTGCCTCCTATAGAGCCAACATAAGACAGCTTAAATTCACAAGTACTAATATATAAAAGGCAAGTAATGAAGATTCTAAGTTCCAACAGGTAAGGAAGTTCTTCAACTCACCTTAAGCTTTTTAAAACGTTCACCAAGTGGAGAAAGACCATGAAGAATTTTACGGGACAAATAATCTGTAGACCGAGCATGTTTGAAGAACGGGTGCTTCAGAAGTTTTGCTGAGGTTGGGCGCTTTTTTGGATCTTTAACTAAGCAGGCTGCGATTAACTCTCTAAATGACTGCAAATAGGATACAGTTCCCTTCTCAGTGAAAGAAATGGAATCTACTTTTTTTTATGCTGTACATCATTTAGTCCCACTCACCTTTGAGAACTTCTTATCTCTGTCAGAGTCAAGGCGAGGAGGAGCATTTTGTAAGGTCATTAATAGCACCTGAATTAATTGGGAAATCAGAGACATTTGGGTCAAAGAAACTAGAGTTGGATTGAAGTGAACAGCAACCAAACACAAGGAACAAATAAAACAGAAAGAAAAAAACACAGAGGAGGTGGATAAAGGAAATGTCTTAAGTGAATGATGAACGTTAGCTTTATACAGAGTAAGGACTCACCTTCATAGGTGGATATTTGGAAAATGGGGCATGACCATGAGCGAGCTCCAGGGCAGTTATGCCAAAGGACCAAATGTCCGCTCTATTATGCCGAACAGAAAATTTTAAAATCAATAACCTATGCTACTCACTCTCGTGATGGCTAATGCAGATAGACTAGAAAAGTGCAAACATACTTGAAATCATATCCGTCTACTTGCTGCATAACTTCAGGTGCCATCCTTAGAGACCCAAAAGATTCCATTAGCTAAAACAACCGCTCCCATAACAAAACAACTCCTATTGTAGAGAATTAAGCACGCACCAGCAAGGAGTTCCAACGAATGTATTCCTTGTACGCATCCTTTCCCCGCTATCAAACATGCACGCTGAAACTCCAAAGTCTCCAAGTTTAACTACGCCTTTTGAGTGAACCAGTATGTTCCCAGCCTAGAATGAAGCGTTTAGGTGGCAAACTAAATGATCTATATCAAAAACATGGACTTTTCTCGAAGATTTGGATAGCGTACGTTTAGGAATGATTAAAAGTGACTACCTTAACATCTCTATGAATGTGTCCTTGTCTATGGAGATAAACAAGAGCTTTGAGCACTTCCCTCAACAAAGTAGCAATTATAGGTTGCTCAAGACCATCTGGATAGACCGATTTCATTAAGTGAAAGCATGAGCCACCCGACATGTAAGGCATCACAATCCACAAGCTGTTACGGTCGATGAACGAGCAATGCGCTTTCAATAGATTCGGATGATCAATTAAGCTCATAATGTGAACTTCCTTACGTATTGTTTCCTGCGTGAACAAGCTTCGTTTACGAGATGAAGTAAGAAAATAAAAGATTGATTCTTAATATAAACAAAAATGTAGCTCATACAAATCTATATATCCTTCTTGATGGTAATAAGAATTAAAGATGGAGACACCAACCAAATCGTTCCTGCATTTTTCAAGATCCATGATCTTAATGGCCACATTCTCGTTTAGAGCAATGCAACGAGCTCTGTACACAGTGGCACTAACACCTTCACCGACCTCTTCAAACAGCTCATAATCCTTAGCATAGAGCGGAAATCTCTTGGTCGATGTACCAGCCATTGTCTAGTTTCCTGCAGAACATCAATAATTATAAGCACAATTCTCTCTTCTTCTCTAACAAGAATCACAAATTCGCATTCTAACATTGACAGAAATGACGAAAATGCATGGGAGAAAAAAAAGGCAATCTGAACAGCGCAAGAAAATGGAACCTGTGTTGTTGTTGTTGTTCAGAGCAAAGGTTGAGTTACGATTAACGATTTGCTTCGGGTTAAAACGAGGATGGAGGTGAAGACGAAAGAGGAGAAACAGGTAAGAAGGAGAGGAGGATCTCGTGACGATCGTGGGAAAGTAAGATTCGTATCTATCAGCAATACAAAGGATCCTTCGGGAGTGCAATGTAAATGGTGAAGGATCCCAAAGTTTTCTTCTTCTGTGAGCTTTTTTACAATTTTTTTTTTTTTTTTTGTGATTTTTGACCAGACAACACCTTGACTTAGTAACAATCCAATCCGATTTTCAATTGGATCCTCTCTTTCGTCCTCTTGTATTTTTTATTATTTTCTTTTTTTTAGGAAATTATTAAATAAATACCCATTTGTCATTATGAAAATAGCGATTCTATTCTAAAAACATTTAAATTTTTCTGTGTATATCAAAAATATCTAAAATTGGGTTATTTTAACCATCTACTTATCAACACAATGTTGGTTCGGAGTGTTAAAATGACCCTATTAAAAAGTATAGTATTTTCTGACAACTTTTGTTAAAACGATTTTGTTTTGTCTAGATTTTTTTTTTTTTTAATCAGCTTTCACATGGAGTAAAAAAAGAAAATTCCTCCGGGTGAAAGCTGATTAAAAAAAAAAAAAAATATAGACAAAACAAAATCGTAATTGCTGAGATTTTTTTAATCAGCTTTCACATGGAGACAAAACAAATTGCTGTAATAATCTCAGCAATTTGTTTTAACGCTCATATTCCGATCCCTCCATTTCAAAAAAAAAAAAAAAAAATAGTTTTAGCATTCATTTTTTATTTCAACAAGTATATGTTTTTACATCTTTAATATGACTTTTTAATTATAACTCTTATTTTACCCCTTATTCAAAGCTAAAAAAAATATAAATAGTTATCATTTAATTGTTATCATTTAAAAAAAATATAAATAGTTATCATTTATACGTCCAGACACGTTCCGCTAAGTCCAATGGGTTTAGCGGGTCGGCCCGCGGGCCAACATGTTTCATTTCGTCTAGAAAAACATATAAGATAAAAGATATATACATATTTATTGAGATGGTAATTGAATTGGCATATGGTAGTTCGAAGAAAAAAACAATTTGTATATGTTATTTTATGAGAATTTTGGAGTATGAAAAAGGTTGGTCTGTCGACCGACCCGCTAAATCCACTAATCTACATCCATTTGGTCTGCTCCGCGATGGACAATTTTTTTGTTGAGACCGCAACGGGCCAGCCCGCTAAGACCACGATCCGTATAACTATGTCAAAGCGCCCCGCAACGGATCTAATTGGGCATGGCCCGCAGGTCTTCGGAACGTTTGACATCTCCCGGTCGAAGACATGTTAGTATTTGCGGCGGTTTTGGCCTTTTGGCTATCAAATTACCTCTCGTTTCCATTCAACCAAAATAAAAACAAAACAAATTATTGTGTAAGATCTGTCGGTTTTATGGACTTTACGTAAGGCACATGTGTGGGACAGCATTTCTCGATTTGACATTCTAATTTCGGATAAGATTAGCTGTCAATTTGATAATATGATGTATATACCTCTAATTAACATAGATTCTACATAAATATATGATTAATCTATTTTTTTCCCAAATGGAACTCAAACTTGATTTATCTGTTCAACGGACTCAAACTTTTAGACTTTTAGTATACACAGAAATTAATTTTTTATGTAGTAGTAGTATTGATTAGATAATCAGCAATTCTACATCATCACTTGGGACCACATAATGCGCGTGACTTTTTTGGTTTTTGTTTTTAATTAGGGCATTTTCCACTTTAATTCTTCATAAATTTGCAATAACACTTTAAACGTTTAAGATAACGAAACTAACACGTTAAACTTCCAAATTAGTTTCCGAGTTTGCGCCACCAAAAAATGACCGGAATTTTTCAGTTTTCGGTAAAACAGTGGTGACGTGTCATCAATTTATTTATTTTTAAATAAAAATAATTTTAATTATTATTTTAATTAATAAAATACAAAAATACAAAAAAAAACTTCTAAGCCGCTTCTTCTCCGACGATACTCGAATCATTGGCGGCGACCCCGACCCTCTCTTCAAACGCCTTCGTTGTTGCGGCCGGTGTTGGTTCCAGAATAGATCAGCGAGCTCCGTCAATCTCCGATCGACACCGGCCAAAATACGAATTCGTAATAGGAAGATAGACCCGGTGAAGAGAAATCAAAAGATCGCTAACCGATTTTCTTTTTTAACATTTTCCTTCTCAACCAAAATCCCTCACTCTTCCTCTCTGGATCTGAGAATGATCAGCACAATACTCCGCCGGGATTCGCGGCTCAAGATTACGCCGCTTCGTATGAGAGCACCGACGGAGGAGATTCGGAGAGTGTTGGTAGCAGCGGCGGTGGTGACGGGCTCGCGATATCTGAGCTTGGGATATCTCCGAAGATTGTCAAAGCTTTGAGTGGTAGAGGAATCGATAAACTCTTTCCTATTCAGGTATGCTCTTCTGCTCCATTTTTGTTTGTAAGGATTATCAAATCGCTGCATCGGATCAGTTAAATTTCTCTGTTTTTAACCGAGTTTTGATGTTTGTTGGATGAATAGAAAGATGTGCTCGAACCAGCTATGCAAAGTCGAGACATGATCAGTCGTGCTAGGACATGAAAAGGAAAGACGCTTGCTTTTGGGATTCCCATCATTGACAAAATCATCAAATCTTTGAGTGAAGAAGTCATATTCTTCGGGACATTGCGAAATTATGTAGGAGAAGGAATGAAAGATGGTGGTTGCTGCTTTAGGGCAGTTGAGTATCGAGGAGCCTCCTCCGATTTGGGGATCTCGTAGTGTCGATTGCTTCGAGAAGCTACAACAAATTGGCCAAGGAATTTATGGGTAATCTTCTCAATTTCTCTGGGTATTGAAGCAATTTTAGCTGTAAGATTCGTGTTATTGATCAATGTTTTGTTAGTTCAACGATTTTTGTTTTGCAATTTTAGTTGTAAGATACAGTTTATTGAATTAGAGAATTGAGATTCTCAGATCCTTAAGAAAACGGATTTGCGTGATTGGCTTATGCTAGATGCGCGGTGATCTTTTCTCCGCCGAGCACCGTTCCTCAGATCGCCACGATTGCAGCTACGACTAGAAAACCGCCGGTCGCGAGGTGATGGCTCGTGAGAATACGGTCAAGGCGGCGAGGATGCTCGGAGCTCGGCAACATCGATTCGGTGCTGTTTGTAACGAAGATCAGAGAGTTTCTCTATTCGATTAAATCTGAACCGCATTTGATTTCTATATTTTTTTTTTCTCTCGAATGAAATTTTTTCCGTCGGAGAAGAGGAGAAAGAGTACTGGAAAAGAGGTTTTTTTTTTATATTTGTATTTTATTAATTAAAACAAATAAATAAAATAATATTTATTTTTATTTTAAAATAAGTTTTCAGACACGTCACTGTTTTACCGGAAACTGGAAAGTTCCGGTTATTTTTTTGATCGCGCAAACTCGAAAGCTTTAAAATGCGATTTCCCTTTTTATTTTTTCCACTTTGGTATCTGTTGTGAACCACGTAAATAAATAAATTTCTCAACTCATTAGTCGATTAATTTCATGAACACATCTAGTTTCTCTTATATTATACCCAGCGTGGATGAATTATGGATGAGATGAGAAATATAATCAAACGAGTATTGAGTATATGATTACTCAGCAATTTTCAACCCAGAAACGATAAGATTGTTTACTTCATAGAACAAAATATATATAGCTTAGTAGTCTACAAGTAATGCTCGTATTTGTATTCATATAAATAAACGGGAAAAATAAGAATTTTTAAAAGTCTCCTTAAACAAAGAGCTGCATAAAGTTCTCATATATGGAGAAGAACGTTTATGCCCAAATTTAGAAATTATGACTTAATGATCGAGAAGATAGGTAAAATGTGGACATCGAAGATATAATGTCGAAATCTTCTTAATTAAAAAGGTTTAAATGTGAACGTTTATTGGGTTTTTTTTACCAGCTTATATTATTGGTAAAATGTAATGAGTGGGCCAGATTTTATTCGACCAACTACAAATCACATATTTCCGTGAAAATGTCCTTTTTTACCAATTACAAAACACCTCTCCGGCAATAATGCGTTCCATTTTATACGAAGTAGTAAAAAACGTACACTATTTTATTTTATTTTTGTTAAAGAGCCTTCATTAATTTAAAGAAAAATACAAGAAAACTTTGAAAAACAACTTAAAACGAACAAACATTAAGAAAAAAAACTAAGCCCAAAGGAGGGGGGAGGAAAACATTTGCAACAAACCACAAATGATTACAAAAGAGAGAGGAGGAAGAGTAAAAACGGTAATAGAAATAACAAAAACACATATTTTACTCAAAGTTTAAATTCTCTCTATTTTGTTTCATTTTCGTTTTTCCTTTTATGAATGATTGTTCATCCTTTCTTATATAGCGAAGATTTTCTATAAAACTCTTTTTCTTTTTTTATTTATTTAATTATGTCTTTTATTTCTATTGTTTATTTTTGTGATTTAGTTATGTGTGAGTAGTCTTATTATGGATTGTGGGAATGGTTGATTTGAAATGATAGATGATGATCTATTGATGTTTAGAACAAGATTATAGAAATTCTCATGTTTAGAAGTGGTCTTAAAGCTAGGATTAAACTAATTACTCAATTTCTAGATCATAGTCGATTTACACTTGGAAGAGATGGCAATCATGACTAAGGATCGTTGATTTATGTGTTTGATTTACACTTATGTTGATCTTGGAAAATTCTTTATTATTCATTATACAAGTCTTGAAACCACATATCGGAATGAATTGAAACCGCCTCCACATGAAAGCTAACTCAATTATCTACGACTTTCATGAAGATCGCCGAAGCTAAATCCACATGGAAACCCTTCATCTGAGTCGATCTTTAAAGCACTTCGGATGGCCTCTGCATTTTCCTTCTACATTTTTCTTCTAAAAGTATGTGGTTCATCTTTTCTTGCTCCTCTCGTCTTATTTCTCATCCATGCTCATGTCTCTTCTTTTCATTGGCTCCAAGAACACCTAAAAAAACCACAAATGCAATACAAATGCAAAGAAACACACATATGACTCTAAAATAGATGACAAAGAGAAAAAGACTCAAATGCATGAAAATAACTCAAAAACTATACAAAGTAGAACTAAAAACTTATAAAACTAAACTTTAAAACATGCAAAATATACACTTATCAACTCCCCCGACTTGCCTTTTGCTTGTCCACAAGCAAACAAGAAAAGACAAACCAAAAGAGAGGCTTAAAATGGGAATTCACAACTAAAACACATGTCAAAGCATTCAATATCATTGCCCAAGATAATACCGAGACATTGCAAAAAATGTATATCAATATGACTCTAACTTCTCTAGATTTATCGCAATTTCTTTTTTTTTACTCTAGACTCTAAACCAAATATCAACATGCATATTTAATAGTCAACTCCTTACATTAATTAATCACAATTCCTTACACTATTAAAATACTAAGATTTCATAGGAATTTGCACTACCAAAAAAACCTTTAAAAATACATTAACTATATAAAATTTAGAAGAAAAATACACGAATTATTTAAGGTCTCTTAAAAATAAATAAACTATTCAAAACTCTCCGAAAAATACAGACTATTCAAAACTGTCAATTTAATACTCCAACTGACAAATCTGGTAGGTTTTACACATTATTATTTCGAAAATGCGGTTTTTTTTTTTAATTCTAGTGTAGTGCACGATGATTGAGATTGTGTATTGGTGAGCCAACAACGACCAATTTCCATTTATGTCACACCATAAATAAATTGAACAATACACTGCCTAACAGTTGCCACTTCATTCTCTCATAACTCTTGGTCGGTCTGTTCGTGTGTATGTGTGGATACTTACTGACCCAACACGTTGCGAATTTGATCGGAGGATAGTATTTGAAATATGCTCACATCATAAATATGTGTAAGAGTTTTTATTGCGACCGAAATAGTAACTGCTCATCTATTTTGAAACTTTGTTTCATGATGTTTTCTACTAGATGAACGGTTATTTCGGTCGAATAATTCCATGCGTTAGGGAATGCTAATCGCGTTGACTATAGCCACATTTGGTCAACGTTCACAAAAGGTGGTTCAACTCCAGTTCACAACACAAGAAAGGCCAAGTGAGCTTCTCGAGGATTTCATTTATGTACAAGAGTTAACACGTGGACCTCAAGCCACCTTCCACGTCAATACACATGTCAGGGTCAGGGCATTGAACAAGTCCGGTTTTGCTTCTCGAACAAGTGTTTTGTAACTGAGAATGACGATTTTACCCTTCGATCGTCACCTTCTTTTCATGTTCCTTTCCCATCACGCGCTTTTTGGGTTTGTTTGTTTTTTTGGTCAATTGGTGAAAAAAAATATTATAATAATTTTTGTGTGGGTTTTTTCTGAATACATATTTGTGTGATTTGATTGGAGGAAAGTCCTTATTGAGATTTTTTTTCAGCTTATATAATCAGCGGGAAAACAAAAATCTGTCCAACATTTTTTATCTAGACACCACCATAACTGGACAAATAATTCAGTCCAATCTTTTTTTGATTGCTTAAGTTTAGTTTGTTGGATATATTTATTTCTAACAAGCTGATCTAGAACTGTAACGATGTATTCAAGATTTATTCTAATTCTAAGATCACGTTCGGTTAGTTTTTATTTGTTCTAGAATCCAAATTTAGTCAACGCAACAAAAAATTAGTATATTGACTTGTTTAGATTTGTTATGTTAGATAGATATATGGATAACAATAAATTTCAGTAATTTATAGTGGACCAATAGATCAAGTTCAACTTCGAGTCTTGACCAAATAAACGACGATGTTTGGCAATTATTTTAAGTTTTAAACAGTTTTAATATCATAATAACGAAAGAAAATCAAATAAAAATAGGGGAAAAAAAAAACAAAACAATGGAGAGGTGTTGAGATTGGGAAGCTAAAATATCCAAACCATATATAAAAGAGAGCAACGCTTCCTCTATTTTTAGCAAACCTCTTCAATACTCTCTCTCTCTCTATTTCAGTTTTCAGTTTTTATTTTTTGTCATTGAAAGAGAGGACTTTTGTGTGTATGTGTTTGGATCTAAAATTGATAAAAAGATGCAAGTTGTTTCTCCTTCGTCTCCGGCGCCGAATTTCATCGGAAAAGAGAGATTCGCCGAGGTTTACGGGAAATTGAGCGATGATTTTGGCTCCAAATTAAAGGTTGGTTTTACAGAGGAAGAAGAAGAGAAAAACAGACATAGTAATCTGGAGAAATCATGGTGGAATCACGAAGAGTCCAATGATGAGGAGGAGAGAAAAGAAGAAGAAGATGAAGAAGAAGGAGAAGGAGAAGGAGAAGGAGAAGAATTTTCGTTCGCGAGTGTAAACGCAGAGAATTCACCGATAACCGCAGAGGAAGCGTTTGAAGACGGTCAGATCCGGCCGGTTTATCCTCTCTTTAACCGGAATCTCCTCTTCGAACCAGAGGAGAAATCCCTCCGTTCGCCTCTCAAGAAGATCTTCGTGGAAAGAGAGGAAGCCACCACCGCCGCGTCGTCGACGGCGGAAGAATCGGAGCCGATGGGACCGTACTGCTCGTGGTCAGGTAGAACGGTGGAGGAAGCGTCGCCGGAGACTTGCCGTAAAAGCAATTCGACGGGATTCTCGAAGCTGTGGAGGTTCAGAGACCTCGTTCTAAGAAGCAACAGCGACGGAAAAGACGCGTTTGTGTTCTTGAATCACAGAGACGCCGGCGACAAGAACCAGTCTTCGTCGTCTTCTACAGCGGCGGCGGCGGCGAAATTGGCCGGCGTTAAGAGAACGGAGAAAGGGAAAGAGAGAACGAAAATGGAGAAGAAGATGAAAACGAAATCGGCTCACGAGAGGCTATACATGAGGAACAGAGCGAGTAAGGAAGAAGGAAAACGGAGATCGTATCTTCCGTACAAACATGTCGGATTCTTCACCAATGTCAATGGTCTTACAAGGAATGTTCATCCTTTCTGATTAACTTCTTCTGCTTTTTAAAAAAATTATCAAAAATGGTTCATTTCTTCCGACAAAATTTGCCTTTGTATATAATATTATCTAACCTTTTTGTTTAACTTTGTCTGTATTATAACCTTCTTTTTGTAAGTAAAGTTAAAACTTTCTTATTAACCTTCTTATCTCCAATGGTAAGAATCCTTAATGGGTTCTTATCAATTTTTTAATTATAAATTTTGATTATTTAAAAATTTAGAATTTCCTAAGTTTTTTCATTTCTTCCAAATGGTGATCCTCATTCTTAAAAAAGAAAAATTATTTTTTTATAATTAATTTTTTAAAGTTTAATTTATTTTGTAAAAAATTATAAACATACTATATTTTATAAAACCAAAATTATATTACATTTCATGAATTTTAAAACATACAAAATATTGCCGAAACTTCAGGAATAAGAAGTTTAGAATTTTAGAATCTTGAAAAAGAAATTTAATATGTAAAAATTTCAATTCATTAATATGTAAAAAAAAGTTAAGAATTTTAAAGTTGAAGTTAAAAAAAAAGTTTTTTAAAAAAAGTTAAGAATTTTTGTTTAAGTTAAAATTAAGAAAAAGTAAAAAAAAAAATTTGGCAAAAAAAAAATCCGGCGAATTAGCTATTGACACGTGGTAAAGAACTCCTCCTAAAAACCAATTCTAAAAACTCTTATTTAAAAACCAGTTTTTACGCTATTCATAAATTTTCTATTTTTTTTTAATTTTTTTTTTTTGTTAAGAACCCCACCTCCAAACCCTAATAATCTTGCGTTGGAGGTGCTCTAAAGTATCATGTGATTAATAGTATTAGTTTAATCGATCCTTTCATGGGTTAAATTGCTGAGAAAACCGTAAGCGTTAGTGAACCGTACGCGTGAAAATGGTAAGCGATAGCCGAAATATACTATTTTTATAATTAATAACTATTAAAACGGTAAACTTTATACGGCTACAATACAAAGTTACCTATATATCTATATATACTAGATTCAACATGCGTTAGTTATATAGCGCGGAATAATTTTTGTTTAAAAATTATTTTGAAATTTAAGAAAATTTATTTTTATCTGAATTTTAAAATATGTTTAACTAATGATTATAGATAGAAATGTCAACCCGACTAACATGTCTATTTAACTCGTTTTGCAATAAACTAAAATATTATTCGGGTTAACCTGCAAAAACCTATAAGTTTGAAAACATAACTTTAATATACACCGCTTAATGATTATGATTTTTGTGGTCAATCCCAAACTTTTAAAAAAATCATTTTTCGTGTCTAACTTTTTATAAAATTAGCAAAAAAATTTATAATAATTAGAGTGAAAAATATTGCAAAATTTCAAATATATATTTTTAAAATATATATGTATTGATTATTATTTAATAATATTATAATAATTAAGAAAGTAAATAGTAAATAACATTTTTAATGAAAAATAACTACTTATTATTTTAAAAGATAATTATATCATTTTCTATTTCAATTATCTTTTCTTATTTGTAATGACATTTCATGTAATAACTTACAAAACAAAGTTTATTTTCAAAAATATCTTTTTAAATAATATTATAGAGATATTATTTTTATACGAACGCATTTTATTTATCGATTCAATAAATACATTTTTCGTATAATGTTTATCAATATTTATTTATCTCCGCAATCATCTAGACTCTAATACCAGTTCATATTTTGGTGAATTAAATCTTCATTCTTTTTTTAACTTGTATTTTTCCTCAGGTATTTAAAGGTATGCTATCTCTATGTAATTCATTTCGCAATAGTAAATTGCATTTATTCTCTCGTGGGTTAGGGATTTCTTTATTCCTGATGCAGTGAAGTCATTTTCCGTTTCTTTTATTAACTCTGCAACAATTTTACTACATCATTTACAGTTGGAACTTGGACCCTTGGAAAAGGATCATATGGTGCGAGATTCATCCACCACTGACCCACAAGTGTCCAAATCCAATAAACAAATGATGAGTTACGAGAAATAAGTATTTACTTCCACAACATGTAAAAAAAAAACATCCTAGCGATGGCTACAAATTATTTTTCTTTTCCTTTGTATTACGATGAATGGATTTGAAGAATAAAAATTGTAAAACTAAGCTATCAAAAATAAATGTTACTAAGCTATGCATTCTGTTTACCGACAATTTTAATTATTAGATATCTTCCAAGTACAACCAAATCCATTCATTGATAGTGACAACACATTACACTCTCACACCAAACTCTAAATATACATACTGTTTGTATTGAGGCCCATATACAAACTATAGCTTTAAAAAGGCTTATATTATGTGTGCATAGGCCCATGAAAATATTTAGGCCAAGAAACAAGCATTATCAATATTAGAGGCAGATGCCTCTGCTTAACAGGTTAAACTCTACAAATTTAACCATTTAAATTTAAAAATCTTACCAAGGCTCATGGGCCTGGACTCCATTATAATTTATAGTTTTTTTTGTTTTGACGTAATTTATAGATTGTTTTAAAATTTTATGAAATAGAAATTTGATTTAAAATGTTTATTTTTTGTTAAATAATTAAACTGTTCATTTTGAAGATTATTTACATATTTACTGTATTTTGAATAAATAACAGAAACAAAAAAAATAAGTGTGCAAACGTAAAATTAGGAAAAATATTAGTATGAGATTATCTTCTATAATTAATTTAGCACCTTTTTTTATGACCAAATTGATTTAGCACCTTTTATAATAAATAAAATATCAATGATTGTAGGTATATGCAGATCTTATATTTAATTGTGATTTTTTTTACTAGATAAAACGTATAAACAAATAAAATGAAAGAAGAAGCCCTGCTTCACTCACCTCTCGCTTTCTCTATCGTTACAGAGCACTCCCACATTGCTCGAACGGTCATCATAATTCCTTAAAACATCGAAAATCCAAACCCATATGGCCCATATCCAATATTCTGAAATAAAGATATATAAATTACGTTTTTTGGGGTGACTTTTTAATTTCAAATCCCAAAAATTTCTGCATTTATCGTCTTCGCCCGTAGAGGTTTTCGAGGAGCTAGCAATTGGCCAACAAAGAGCATTACCAAGTCCTTCTCCTTCATCTCTTAACCCTTAGGTATTTTTATTTCTCACTTTTATCTTTCTTTTATTTAACTACGATTACCAATTCTACGTGAAATCTCTTTCGTCAGTTTTGATATGTTTGAAAAACTAAAAACGTCTATAGATGATGATGTTTGTTGGGGGATTAAGATCTCTGAATAGTTGACCATCTTGTTCCCCAAAGTGGATTGTAACTTAAATTAGATTTTAATAGGATAAATATTACTTTTAATCATTCATGGAAATGAAAATGTAATTAAAATGACTTATGGACCCTTCGGTCCTAATGAAAAGCCAGCTTGATGTTCATAAGTAGCATTTTAAGCCAAGAAAAGCTTGCAAATATGTATACATTTTAATATTTGGAACTGAAGAGTCAAGAGAACCATTCCAGTTATGGATCATCTATCTATTTTAATATTTGAGCTTCGGCCATCGCATAATTTAAATTCAAATATAATAAGCATTATAAATAGAAAAATGAATGCTGACGTGAGTAATCAATAATGTAGTCAATCATACAACGGGACGTTTCTCTAATTTATTTAACAATATACGTGTTTTGACTGGACAGATCGCTAGGAGAAGCTGAAAGAGATCAGTTTTAATGGCTCCCACATTCGGCAAATGTTTCATGTTCTGCTGCGCTAAGACCTCTCCAGTAAGTCCCAGCAACATATTTTAAAGTACACTTTCAAAAAAGAAAAAAAATTCTAAAGTAGAAATAAAATGACTACTGATTATATGTTGATGAGAGAAACTAATTTATAATTAGGCTCTACTCCTCTAGACTCTAATGCTCTCTCAAAAGTTCCATTTATGATTTATCTATGCAATGCAACGTCGGTTGTTCCAAATTAAAAAAAAAAAAAAACTAAGTCGTCTTATTTAGAAATTGTTAATTTTTTTAATGAACAAGGGTCGAGAAACTTTTGAATCATTTTAAGTTACAAAAAAAAAAAAAAAAAAACCTTTGGAATCATTTTTGTGCACCCATACACAGTGACGAAATTGACCTCGAAATAACAATAATAATGCAAAATGATGACGCGTAATTGCCAGCTGGGCGAGTGCGGTTAAACCGTTAAACAGTTGGCCTCTAAGCTTGCCTTCGTTGACTTATCCTTGTATGGCCATTGGCCACCGGCCCATCGGAAAAGACGAAGACCATTTGCCTTTTTTCCCTGCTTTTAACTTTTTTACTTCAAGTCGTAATCATTTTTATGGTCAAAAGAAATAGCAATTTTTTATTACCGATAATTTCCGAGTAAATTTCTTAAACGGTATTAATCCCAACAGATTCCACAAGTAATCAAAATGATTCTAAATTGACTGATAAATTTGTTAGATCCACAGTAAAGTGTAAATATTGGAAAACCTTTAGTCAAAAATAAAGTGTAAATAGACTGCTCACAGTTGAGATTGATTACTGTTTATAATTTATGAATTTGGCCACGAAATATAATTAGGTTCGTAATGGTGAAACATGTATCCTTAGTTAAGTTACAGTACAATGGACTATTTTTAAAAAATCAATATTAAGGTCCGGCAAATTTTTTTTAAAGTTACACGGATAAAAGAACGGTAAACGATCTATTTCCTTCTCAGAAGTTTCATATAATAACATATTTCTCTAAAGTTTGAGCCTAGTTTTATTTTCCCACTAAATCAAAGTTCGAATCTCATTTCACCACGAAATCAAAGTTCCAAACCTATTTCCCCACGAACCACGATTTGACTCGGTTTACTATATATCAATTAAATGTTAACCAACTAAACCAAAGAAAACCAAAATTAACCCAATTTAGATCCAAATTAAAACCTGACCCGACCCGTAACATGTGTAAAATAATGACCCGACACAACAAATCAAAAATCAAAAAAAAAATTCTGCAAATCAAAAATCTCTTTTCGATTAATCTCTTCCGCCATTGTTTTCTTAATTTTCTTTTCCATTTCCTTAATAAAATCAAACTCTTATCTTTACCCAACGACATTACCTAGCTTCAGATCGATTTAAGGTTGATTCATCGTGAAATCCAAATCAAACCCAGACTCGCCTTCTTCCACGTGGCCAACCCTCTTTTGCTCCGGCGATGAGTAATCGGAGACAGACGGCAACTCTTATTCACTCCGATTCTTTCGTTTTCCTCTCTCTCTCTCCTCTCTTTTCTCACCGTTGCTCGCCGTTGCTCGCCGTGAGGACCTCTTCTCTCAGAACTCGCTGTCAGAACCCGCTGTTCTTTTGACCGTCGGTGAGGCCTCACGCCGCCGGCGAGAAGCTCCTCTATCTCCCTCCTCTTCATTTCTTCCATGGATGCTCAATCATCTCTCCTCTCGCTCGCTAATGATCTCGCCGTGAGAACCTCTCCTCTCGGTCCGTTTCGATCCCGCACCTGGATATGTTCCCGTTGCTCAATCATCTCTCCTCTCGCTCGCCGTTGCTTCCCTCATTATCATCACCGCTCAAAAGCAACGGTGCTGGATCGATGGCGTCAGAGGAAAGATGGCGAGATGATAATGACAATGTAAAGATTTCAATTATTGAAGTGTAACTTGTGGACAGCCAAATCAAACTAAAAACAAAATTTTCTATTTGAAATCATTAAATGAACCTCCAAGCTAGAGACTTTCCAGCACAAAAAAACCTGTCATCAAGCTCTTCTCAATTCCGCCAGCGATGACGTTATCATGAACGGAATCGACATCACTGAGAATGATTTTTGTGCATTTATGATAAAAATTGATGTCGTGAAATGATTTTCTTTTTCTGGGTAATTTGGATTTCGATCGATGATTAATGGTGAAGATGAAGAAGAATATTCGATTCATTACCGAGTTGGGTTTTTGGGTTGGTTTTGGTTGGAATCCGATTTTAATTCTTTTTAAGATTTGGTTTGCTCGATTTATGATTGGTTTATAACATTAACCGATATAGCCGATATCCGGGAGCAAATAGGTTTGGAACTTTGATTTCGTGGGGAAATGAGATTCGAACTTTGATTTGGTGGGAAAATAAAACTAGATTCAAACTTCAGGGGGATCTATTATTATATGAAACTTCCGAAGGAGAAATAGATCGTTTACCCATAAAAGAATCATAAACAATGGTCGATAACAACATGATAACAAGGTGTTTTACTAAATTAAAATGATGATTTTTTTTTTTAATTTAAAATAATTATTTATAAAATAAATATTAAAAGTTAGCGTTAGTTTGTACAAATTCGTCGTAACACAAATGTTAATTTAGCAATACAACTACTTATGTCACTAAAATGAATCACGAAGATCAAGATTTTGTAACATTTGCGTTATACATTTCTAATCAAAACACCTACTTAAAGAAACATTTCATTTATATACATTTAATGTTATAGTGTCATGTCTATCTTGACTATTATATAATGCTGAAATTCGTTCCTGATGCTCGTGCTTTTAATACTCCTTTCGTTCTTTAACCAGTGATGTTTCAAATAATTGATGTTTTCAACTTTAAATGCAAAATTTATTAGTTTTTTATTGTTTTTGATCATTTGTATTTTGTAGATTATTTTATCATTGGTTGAATTACGTTTAAATGGATAATAACTGATGTTTTAGTATAAAAAAAAACAAAAATTAAATATTTTTTTAATATGTATGTAAAAATCTTAAATATCACTTATAAAAGAAGACAATGAGTAGTATTTAATTTTGATGTTTTGTACATGTTGCTGCGTAACTTCTGATTGGTATTTGTATGGAAAAAAGGTTGTATACCAAACAAAAACGATGAGTTTATTTATTTTTGTAATCAAATAATGTTACCTAACACAAAAAGTTTACCCCAAATGGAATATGACCATGAGGAGAAAAAAATGGAATGAAATTTTAATTTATAGAGAAATGTTGTAGTCAAATGAGGTAGAAATATTATGTGGTAATCTCACTAGTATCAAGTTTTTAGCTCACAAGTATCAAAAGTTTATAAAACAATGGATTTTTTTCTTCGAATTTATCATATTACTACATAAGTACAGAGAAAACAAAATTTGTGTAAATGATAAATGAATAAAGAATATAGAATCATAATGTACATGACTATTTAATACTTCTTCTGTTTCATAATGTAAGATGTTTTGATTAAAAGTACGGAGATTAAGAAAATTAATTTTCTTCTAAAAGTATCATTTAATATAAACTACAAACAATTCAGCCAATCATAAAAAAAACTGCAAATTATAATTGGTTACACGATATTCAATAAATGTAAAAGTTGCCTAGAAATATAAAAACATAAGTGAAAAAAAAAAAAAACTTCCAAAACATCGTATACATTGAAACAGAGGCAGTAGTTTTTTTTTTTTAATCAAGTCACCGTCCCAAAAGTATTTCTAAATTATTAACCTTCCCATTTTTGTGGAGTATTTTTCCTAAGTTGGAACCATTTAAAACAAAAAACAAAAAAAAATGTAAGAGTTGAACCAAATGGCATTATCGGTCTATAAATACCGGTTTCATCTCATTAAGTGATTTCACATTCCTCCATATTAATAATAATCTCCAGAAACATCCTCTGCTTTTGAACCTAACACCCTAAGGTCTGTCCTCACGATCCCAAAGCTCATAATCATCGTGATCGTTTCGATTTTTGTTGATTACTCCGATTTTTCTGGAATTTGACCCGATTAAATTACTTTTTCAAATAGGAAGGAGACGAAATGGCCACGGACTCGTACGAAGCCGCCATTAAAGGACTTAAGGATCTTCTCAGGTACGACATTCTCTCTCATCTCTCTCTCCTCTGTTTCAAGGACAATCATTAGATAAAAGTGACGGCATATTCATCATCAACGATCAACACTTTTGTCTTTTTTTTTTTTTTTCCTCCATTTCGCGAATCCATCATCGTTGATTATTCTCTGAACTATTTTCCCCCAAATTGAACATTCTGCGTTGAATCGGAAAGAAACTGCGTTTACTTTTTGATTTCCGCGTTTTTTTGGGTTTTCTCATGGCCCGACATTTCGGAATTCGTACGCGTAGGACTGATCCTAGCCGTCGATCACTGGGTCCCACCTTACCTGTTTTCCTTGTTTCCCTTTTTACCCCTGGCCGTTTTTCAATTTTGTTTTTGTTTTTTTGGTTGGCAGTAAGAAAGCAGATCTCGGAAACGTCGCCGCCGCGAAGATAAAAGAGTTGACGGCTGAGCTGAAGGAGCTTGATTCCAGCAACTCAGACGCCGTTGAACGAATCAAATCCGGTTTCACCCAATTCAAAACTGAGAAATACTTGTGAGTTTTTTTTTTTTTTAATTACTCGGAAAAAGGGTAGATCGGGAAGAAATTCGTGACGCTGGAATGGAATCATCAATGGTCCATTTTCTGCTTTTTCGAAAAGCACTCATTAATGATAAATCTACCTTTTTTTTACGTATTCCCTTAGTATTTCCCACTGTTTGTAACATCATTCATCGGATAGTGCTTAAAAGCTAATTTAATGAGTCAGATCGTGCTTAGAATATACAAAGGTGTAAAATGAGATAAAAAAGGTGTTTTTAATGAAATTCTGGATTTTAAACTTGATCCTGATTTTGATGAAATCTCTGCTTTTGCTTTAAAAAATTTCCAGGAAAAATGATGCTCTGTTCAGTGATCTCGCCAAGGGTCAGAGCCCAAAGGTTTCAACTTTCCCAAATCTCTCTCTGTTCATTTACTCGTTTTGTTTTTACTTTTTCTTGTTTTGACTAAAAGGGGTGTGAAAACTTTAATCCAACTGTGATATTGACTTTATCAATAAGCAAAACAGTTTTAGAAACTGAGGGACCATTTTCTTGAAATTGAACTATAAAACAAATCATGTATATATGAAACGATGTTGAAAAAATATTTGATTTTGCAGTTTCTGGTATTCGCTTGTTCGGATTCACGAGTTTGCCCATCTCACATCTTGAATTTCCAACCTGGAGAGGCCTTTGTTATCAGGAACATTGCAAACATGGTTCCACCTTTCGACCAGGTTCATAACAACTCCATTTCAACTCAATCAGTAACAACTAAACACACAAAAGCTTTTCGTATATGATAATATGCCTTTTTTTATATATATATATTTCAGAAGAGACATTCAGGAGTTGGTGCCGCCGTTGAATACGCAGTTGTACATCTCAAGGTATTATAGTATAAATATTAGCCCTCTTTTAAGGATAGCCACTTGGATTTAATTTCAATAAGAAAACTTGCTTATCGTCTGATCAGTAATCAAATAAAGTCTGGCTCTTTTGATTGTGCCCATTTTGCACATGGCCCTTACTAAAAGTTGATGTCTAGTCACAGTACTGTCGCATTTGTCTCCATTGCATCCACCATACTATTTCCTCCTTTTTTCTTCTTTTTGCCACGAGGAATTGCATCCCACAATTATCTTTAAGAAAAAGAAGAAAAAGCTATAATCGTTTTGGATAATGTAGAAATGGGTCTAATGCATCAAGTTGAAACTACTTTTATTCAGAGTCAACACAGTATTTTAATATTTTGTCTTTTTTGTTGTAGGTGGAGAATATTCTGGTGATAGGCCATAGCTGTTGCGGTGGGATTAAGGGACTCATGTCCATTGAAGATGATGCTGCACCAACTCAGAGGTAATTAAAAGCTAATTAATTTTGTAATTATCTGATTTGATATGATTTATTATACTTGGCATATACCAAAAGAGAAAGGGCTGGTCTGTTCTTGTGGATTGTGTGACTTTCTTGTGGGTTATTTTGAAATGGACATATAGTTTCTTTTGTGATTTTTCTCTAACGCAATGAAGATTCTTTAAAACAATGGCAGTGATTTCATAGAAAACTGGGTGAAGATAGGCGCACCAGCGAGGAACAAGATCAAGGAAGAACATCAAGACCTAAGCTACGACGATCAATGCAGCATGTGTGAGAAAGTAATAAAGCAATACTTGCTCTGTTTATTTATGTTGTATTAATGGTTGAGAAGAAAGAGATGTTTAACAAATCTCTTGTATCTTGCAGGAAGCTGTGAATGTGTCGCTTGGAAACTTGCTTTCATACCCGTTCGTGAGAGCTGCGGTAGTGAAGAACACACTTGCAATCAGAGGAGCTCACTACAATTTCGTCAAAGGAACATTTGATCTCTGGGAGCTCGATTTCAAGACCACTCCTGCTTTTGCCTTCTCTTAAGAGAAATAACTCTTTTGAGATTTGCTTCTTTCTTTTCTCGTAAAACCTTTGACTCATCTCTTCTTCTTTCTCTCATGTCGATTCTGATCTCAACTTCTTTTGATTCTTTTCTTACTCAAACTTCAGCTTTGCTACTTTTGTTTCGAAAGCTCAAACAATAAATCTGTAAACAACATTTGAATCTCCTTTATTCGTCTAATTGATGCTCAAATTAAGATTGACCTATTGGTTTGTGTGTGTGTGTTTTATTATAAACATTATTATCTATGTATGTGCATGCGAAAACTTCTAAGCATTGATCATATCTGAATGGAGTTATTCCTCTGCTGCATAGAAGAAGAAAACCTGAAACACAATAGAAAACTTGTTTTGGAACGGCCCATATTATTAAGCCCGAAATTAGGCCCGTGACCAACCCATATGGATTTCGGCTTGGGCTACTATATTCCCTTTTAAAAAGCAACTTATATATTAACACAAATCAAGATTTATTTTTTATTTGTTTCTATTTGAATCCTGCACGACCATTTATATAAAAAAATTTAACACTCAGTTTCAAAATGAATTTAAATTACGTTTTTTTTATAAAAAAAAATCTGTTATAAAAAGTGAGTATTTTCTGTACAATTTTGAAACTGAGTGTTAATTTTTTTTTATAAAAATGGTCGTGCAGGATTCAAATAGAAACAAATAAAAAATAAATCTTGATTTGTGTTAATATATAAGTTGCTTTTTAAAAGGGAATATAGTAGCCTTGCACGCGGCTTGGCATGGCCTTAATTCTTAGCAATATTACTCACATATATTCTTAGCAATTTTGAAATGAAGGACCAAAATAAAGACTTGCACGCGGCTTGGCATGGCCTTAATTCAGGCTTTTGAAGCATATGTTTTGGTCTCATCTGATTGCTTAAAAGTAAAACTTGTACCCAAAAAAAATTAATAAACATTTCTCCTTGTTACCTTTTGAATACTTCAGGACCATTTATACAAATATTTAACAGTTAGTTTTAGGATAAATTACCTTTTGAATATACACACATATATTCGCAATTATGGAAAAACGGACCAAAATAAAGGCTTGTACCAATCTCCCACTACTAAAAAGGACTTTTGCATGAGTTAAAACATTTTTTTTTAATTATAAAAACTTTAGAAGATGAAAACATGATAACAACAAATAAAGTGGCAATGCAATGAACTTGTGTGGTGGTATCCTACGATGACAAAAAAAAAGGTAAGCCATGGGAAGGACAGAGATCCAGCTAATTAGTTTGAAGCCCATTTATATATACACAAGAACAAACTAAGAAACATAACAAGCCACATTAATGTTGTACTATTGATTATGATGCATCGACGTGACATCACATTATTTACATTTCATTTTCATTTACGTACATACATATATTGGCATGTCTTTTTATCATATTTGGAAGCAACACGTAACACTATACATATCAATTACGACATACTATTACATGAGATATTATTTAACAATGTAAAAAAAAAGAATTATCTCACGGTTCTTCTTTTTTTTTTTATTGATTTACTTATATGTATTATTAATTTATTAGAAACATTGATTTGTAAAAATTGGAGATGCAGAAAAATAAAAGAAAAAGCTATCATGTCTCTATGGTAAAGAAGCCTTTGGGGCAAAACTCATAATTACAAGACTTTGGGACAAACCACGTTTGCGAGGGGGACTTTCATCATTTCATGTACAATTCACTCAATTATACAAATTTTAACGTAAGAGAATTCTATTTTTACAGTTCACTAGACCACCAAATTTAATTAGGTTGTTAATCCCTTTTTAATTGTATATGTAGAACAATTGAATTTGAAATCTTCTTAATGCGTTCTCTCCCGAAAAACCGAATTGGCGAGCCATACAATTATTATTATTATTTTTTTTTGTTGTAATATGTCATATCTTCGGACAGATTACATCTCATCTCATAATTGTTTTCCACTATGAGGAAAATCAACCCCACAATGATATAATTGTACTGCAAAACATAAATAATATATTAAGTGATGGTAATATAAAATATAGTTTCACTTATAAGAAATTTCATGAGATGTGCTTTAGATGAACCACTTTTTAAAAACTATCATCATTATAAAATTTAGTTAAAAAATACCAATACTCAACCATAATATTTTAGTAAAACTTAATTCATAAAGAATTTAGAGTTTCTTTATTTTCGGGTTCGATGAACAAAACAACTAAATGTAATTTTGAAAATTAATATCTTAATTAGTATAGATGTTCAGGACGAGTTGGAGTTGTGTTGCTAGTGAGATTGAATAAATAGTAATCGCGTGTGAAAATTTAATAATCAAGATATTTTTGTTCTAATTGGCAACTAATCACAATATATGTACACTTCTTTTTTCCAACTTATTCTACTTTCTAAAATGGCCGTTTCAACTTTGTGTGTGTGTGTGTTTTAAAAAAAAAACATTGATTAATAAAATTTCATTCTTTTTTTAATATTCGTTCGACCAATGAATATTAATATGAAAACGTAGGATTCAATATCCACACAAAAATCAGAAAACAAATCCTCACATTCTCTCGTTTTTAGTATTTTGCTTCCATCACTAAAAATTTCGAAAAGAAAAGAAATCACATGTGTAATATGATTACGTAAATAAATATTAACTATTACATCAATGGTGCCCTTTCTGTAAAGGAACCAAGGAAAATCCCAAAATTTGGAACATGTGTACGGGGACATAATACCCTAGATGGCGTGGCTTTTTCCTCAGTTTTTTATTTTTGTAAATCTGAAAACAGAAAGTAACATTACAGTGAGATACGTCTCTGCAAGAAATGCAATAATCAACAACAATAGTATATAATACCAAACAAACTAAGATTATGTCATTATTTGCGGGAATCTTCTGTGAAAAATTATGATTAATAATACAGTCCCCTATAAATCGACCTTAACATGTTGCTAACAAATTTAAAATAAAATTAAACAGTACTGATGTCACATATATAATGCATATTAATTTGGTCCACACACATGTTGTGCCTATATATACACTGTCCCACATGATCGATGGATGCAACACATGATTCTCTCTAGTACTTTTTAGTTTGATTGGGGACACTAATTTAATCATAATGAATGATTATGTTCTTTTTTCTTCACATACTCTCTATAAATAGTAAGAAATTCTAATCACTATAGGTGGGGTGGGTGCATTATGTCTCATAGATTCAGAATTGCATATTGGGGGGAGGGGGGGGGGGGGGATCTCAGCCTTAACAAGAACTGATCAATATCAGATTTTCCTATTAATTCACTAATTACACACTATAAACTAATTCTGGTCGATGATTTTTCTTTGTATATATGCATGTGAAACAATGAGTTAATCTATGTGTATTTGCGTGGATCTCGATGCCTAGCTTACGTTATTATATAAATCCTTCCATTATCACGCTCAGATTATATAAATATTGAACGAAGGAGTGATCATCAATTCATCACTTACACGACAGTTAGTGATGGAGCACAAATATTCCCTTTGATCTAAACATCTCATGTTTGATTGTTAGGTGAATATGACTGTTTGGTTGGATGCTCATTAATATTCAGTACTCGACGAAAATTCGACACACCAATTTTTCAAACCCTATCATTAATAATGCATTGAAAACCAAGGGTGGAAGTGGGTTGGTTCCACGGAGTCTGTTTTGTTAGTCTATATTAGGGATCGATTTCCCGTAAGCGTGAAATTATCAAATCATTTTTCATTTGGCCATCCGGAGTGTCTAGGACAATACTAGGTAGAAAAAAAATAAAAATAAAAATAAGGCATTGAATCATGTGCAGTACGTACTATTCAATGATATTTTTGGTTAAATGGCTAATTTTATTTATATGAAAAGATTGAATACAAACAAAAAAAATGGAGTTCTAAGAATAATTTATAGATGGAAATATGTTTCAACGAGGATAAAGTAACTTTAGAAATGTATGTTGGTCAACAAGCCTCGTCATGTGGGTTTCTAATTTCTTTATGATCATTAATTAGATTCGATAATTAATTTTCTCATCGACCGTTAAACAACTTGCACACGCACATTGATGCGAACATGCATCTTGGTCGCGCATGTATATATGCATGTTAGCATGTGTATGCTATGTATGTATATATGATTCACGACAGAGTATGTCTGTCGTATAGCGTTGAATATAAAGTTCAGTGAGTCCAAGTTCTGTTTTATTATAAACTCCTTAATTGACTATTTTTAACAAATATGTTGTTGCTTCTTTATAAATAAATAAAAATATTTGCATCCAATATCACTTATTCAAAACATAATTTATGATTTAATATTTTCAAAATTCTGAAAAATTAGATAACATTTTCTCTTTGAAAAATACAATTTTGCCCCTGCTTGTTATTGGTATGTGTATTGTACACTGTTGATCCGCGCAATATTGTACATGGATACGACTGGAAAGTTAGCGCGTATACAGTACACTAAGTGTTACTTATTTTTCCAGTTTTTGTAAAATGTTACTACACAAACAATGTTTTCATCAAGTGACCGTAAACGCAAAAACCCCAATAAAAATAGATAGTGTGATTATATCTCTAATATTATGGGCTCTTATCTACACCAAGTTTAAAAGATAAAGAAATATTGTGGTCCAAAATATAATTTTATTTCAAATTAATTTCCACTAATGTCCGACTTTTGTTTGTCTCCATCTACTCGAAATGATATATACAGTCTATTTAAAAACTAACTAAATATATATTTATATAGATATTGTCAATATTGATATGTATCATATATGTCAAATTGATCCAAAATCTGAGAATGAGGATTTGAGTAAGAGATACTTTCAAATATACAAAAAAATCTGTACTGTTTATTACAAAATGAAAATATATACTACTGATTCATTTTTTTTTTGTAACAAGGGTTACTACTGATTCATTTTTGGTTTCAAAATATACCACTCCTTAATCGGTTTATTTGAAAAGAGAAGTGAGTGTGTTGCTTATCGTACAGTTTATTATCAAAATTTAATTAGTATTTATCAGATACACATAAGCTTCTTCTTTTTTTGTCGCCTCGACCAATAGCTTATACTCCCTCCTTTCTCCTTCTGTATTTTTTTTTTTTTCCTCCTTCTGTTGAACGAACAATAGCTTATATATTATTATTTTCTTTTTAACGTTCATACATAAATTGTTGTCAGTAAATGTATTGGGTAACATGCGAAGGGGGAGAATATAGATTATATATGCAGTACCCACAACAATGATTTATGAGTGCGAGAAGCACTAGGTCTCAGTTGGTTCCTATATATATCCACCACGACAAAAATCGAGTGGAATAGACAAATGTTATAAATGGTTAGGTTCTCTTTATTATCATAATTTGTTAGTTTTACTTATGGTATCATGTTGGTTCGATATTTAAAGATTACAGCGACCAATGTATATAGTAGTAAATCATCTCCACGAATTTATATTAAAAAAAAAAATAATCAATTCTCAATAATTTTTTTTTTTTTGGTTTGTTTTGTTTTTGTACTCATTTTGGACCACAACATGCCAATCGAATAGCCAAATACCTCTACACATGGAAAGTAGGTGGAGTCGAACTCGACACCAGTAAGATGGCAACAGAGGTGTGGCAACCACTGGTCCGTTTGCTTTTTCTTAATCCTCGATAAATTTAAATGCAGTTTTTAGAAGATTCTCATTTTTAAATGTTTTTTATTTTGTTGTTGTATTTACGATTTTGTGGAGCAATTAAAAAAAAAAAAAATTTGTCGAGCAATAGAATTTTATCGGCTAGCATCGCCCACTAAAAAGAGAATGAAAATAAAGCAAAAGGAACGTTTAATCAAAGTAGACATCAAGAGTCCAAGACACTGACCAAAAAAAAAAAAAAAGAGACAGTGACCACTGTTTTTTCAAAGAAAAACAAAAAAGACGGACTACAAAGCCACGCGGTTTTGTACGAGTGTCTTAGGAATAAAATAATAATAATTTTAATATAATTAAATTTTAAATAAAATAAAAAAACTAATTAAACAAGACATATATGATATGGATATCTAAACTTTTTTTGTTAGGTTTTTATCCAAGATATTCTTCTTTTTCTCTCTACTGTTTTTTCAATTTTTTTTCATTATTTTATGGATGAAACACCCTCTCAAATCTCTCCGCTGATGTTTTAAGATTTTCATAATAGTTACTAAACAAGTATGGTAATATGTAATTATGATTGTATCGTACTTGCCTTTTAGAAAGAAAAATACACAACTTTTTTTTTTGGACAACAACGTAAATATCTAGAAGAAATCCAAATACACGATTAAATACTACGATTGATAAATGTTTCTTTATTATATAAGGAAATATTTCAATGCTTAAGAAACTTTAATGTACAATAAACATTTGGTTAATTATAGGTTTCGAATTTTAAGGAGGCGTGTTCTTGGCACCAGGCTCACACTAGACTTTAATGATAATAAGATTTATGCAGGCTCACATCAAGTTTTGTAATAATAAGACTTAAATATATAAGATCAACAATTACACTTTGATCCGATGTGCCACTCAACTCAAGTTCTCAGCATATAATTAAGCAACAGCTGAGAAACGTGCATTTAATGTAAGGGGACAAAACTTCATGCATGGCATAGCTCCTCGGTCGCAATTTCAAAAGGTCACTATGAATGTATAACAGTATAAGGACCTTTTCATTTGTCAAACAACATATGCATTTCTAGAAATCTCTATAATAACACAACGATAATATGATTTCGGCACCTCCTCGATCGCAATTTCAAAAAGTTATTATGATCAATGTATAATTAAGGGCCTTTTCATCTGTCAAACAACATGCATTTCTAGAAACCCCGATAATAATACAACGATAATATTAGTATAAACCACTAAATTATATGGTCAAAAGACTCAAATAGATAGAATCTTATGCATCTCTATATACAATCCATATATATGGTCAGTAAATTCAAATAATTTTCATGTGATCAAGAAGTTATGTCCGAACCAAAAGCCAAAGCAGAAAAATAAACCCTAACAAACATATATATGGTATGCAAGAGAAGCTAGTATTTGTACATATCTAAATAAATAAATAAAAAAATCTTACAGCAGCATGCATAACTTTTTTACTTCGTACTATAAATTTTTACTTTTGAAGAAAGAGAGTCTCGACATGGTTATTTTTATATGGGAATATCCACCAATACAAGTATTTATAAAATTACCGTTATATATGTATTTTCTCAAATATATTAATGGATTATATAGTGTTAAGTGAATTGAATACTTCTTGGCATTGCTATAGACAAGATATTATTGCGAAAAACCATATATCCATGGGCTTATTAATTGGACAAGGTGACAAAACTTACATCCATGTCAATGCCGCTGCAAACTTGCACTTCCAAAAGAATGTACATGTCATCATCACGTCATGCATACACATTACATATATATACACATTTACACTTACACACATAAAGATACGTATATGGAATTGCATAAATCAGTCCACTTATGGGTCTTTTTGTTGCAACTTGTGTATATAAGTGGCGTGGCGCCTGATTGACACTTAGAAAAAAGTGTTGGGGGAAGCTATTAATTTCGTACTTAATTGCATTCTAAAATAATACAGTAGTACGACTAATTAGCAAACACTCTTAGCATCTCTAACTTACTTCTATTTTTTACTCTAAACTCTATTTTAAAGTAAAATGTGTTCCAACCCACTTCTATTTTTGATTTTAAACTCTATTTTAAAATAAAACATGCTTCAATCCACCTATATTTCTTATTCTAAAATAGAAGAATACTATTTTTTTTGACGTTAGAGAAATGTTATTTTTTGTTCTATATTTAGAGGAACTTTATTTCTTACTCTATAATAGAGTTGAACTTTTTATTTATAGAATGGTCATTTAAGTTTTAAATTTTTTTATTTATGACTAAAACAAACAATAATTTTTATAAATAAAATTAGTTATCCATGTTTTATCATGTTAATAAAAAAACTTTAATTGGATATGACCCATGTTCATATGAGTCTTCGCGATAATAATTGACAACAAAAGTTAGCAAACATAATTTAACATATGTTAGACATCAAATAAAATATTTTATATTGATAGAAAATTATATAGTAATGGTGATGTTAAACCAAAATCTACTATGCTTTATTATTTTTATATGATATAATGTAATTTTTTCTATATAATAAATGTTGAATTTAAATAATATCATAATGTAATAAGTTTTGCAAAAAATAAAATTAGTGGGGATAAAGTTATAAATGTTCATAAATAAAATGTATTATTAACAAAATAGAAATAGAATATACTTACAATATTCCTTTTTTAGAGTAAAAAATAGAGAAATACATTGGAAAGAATTCCACCTCTATTTTAGAATTACTCTATTTTAGAATCAAAAATAGAGAAATACATTAGATATGATCTAACAAAAAATGACTACTAATTAAACCCTCGGCTTTTCCGAGACATTTTACACGTTAACACAAGGACTAGGGAGTAGGGACCCTCCAAATGACTACTAATTAAATTATTAAACCCTCCAAATATATTTTCTTTTTAGAGAAATTGAATGAAATAGCACTAAAAAACTTAAAGTTGACAAATCTAGCACCCTATTTGGGAAGATACCCAAAATAGCATAATAATTAATTTATCCTCATTTGGAAGTCATCTTATTCATCTTAACCGATAATCCCCAGTTTCGTTAGGTAATCGCCGCCGGCTTTTTTTGACCGATTCATCAAACTCAAAACTCCAATTTTGAAACTTACGATCTCAAAGCTTTCATTTCTAAATCTGATCTTGAAGTTTTGGTTCGCGATTCCGATCTCGAAGTTTCGGTTCGCGATTCCGATCCCGATCCCGAAGTTTTTCGTTCAGCGAGGTCATAATCATCTCCAATCAGAAACGGTGGTGACATATCCTCCAATAATAGGTATTCTCCTTCTTCTATCCTCCATTTAGATCATGAATTTTGAGAGTTAGCTATCCGTGCCTTTGATTTGGGTTTCACGAGTTATGTTCGTGATTTTTAGTTGATATTTAGTGGTGTTCGTGCCCAGATTTCCTTATTTTCATTTTGATTTCGTCTAGCTTTTGAAACATTCAACTCTTGTTTTGTATCGAGGGTGTTTAATCGATACAATCATATTGAATCGATTGCAGAAACGAAAATGTTTCTAAATTGATCTGGTTGTATTCTTCATTCATCTTCGATCATAAACGGTTTGGTCACATAGGTATTCTTATTCTCTTCGCTTTTTGGTTTGAGTTTCTACAAATTAGATTCTGAACTTTGTGATTTAGTTATATTAAACTCTACATCCCGCTAGATTCATATATGTAGAAAAAGGAATTTGATAAATTATATGATAATATGTCCAAATCATTAAGATATTAGAAGTGTCCTTGATATGATCTTTGAGTAAAGAACGAGATAAAGACTTTGAGATTCATTTTTGAGCAACACTAACATTTTATAGCAACAATGATTGCAGATTTATTGAATTTCACAGTACATTATCATATAACTATATGAGTTGTTAACATAATCCATGCGACATTTGTGTTGGTGGTTGAGTCCTTTTGCAGCGTGAGAAATGCAAAAGATGAGCTGATGGGGTTAGGATTGGAGCTTATGTTGTCGTGATTGAGGGTCGAGGAAGAGCCATTGAACTCACATGTGTGTTTGCTGAGATCTCAGTGTTGGTTGAGTCGTGGTTCAGCGCGAGAAATGTAAAAAAAGGATATGATTGATTTGGGATTGGAGCTTCTGCTGCCCCGGTTGGAGGAGGAGCGGTTGAATCCATATATATGTTGAGTACTACTAACTGCAGGATTAAACAAGAGTATCGTTTAGATCACTTTGAGCATACTTTAGTAGAAGAATAAATATGACATGAAGATTCTATGTTTATGCTCCAATGGATATCACAAATGTTGTTTAACAGAGGTATTTGTGAAGTGGAGAACATTCAAGACATACAGTTGTTGTAAAATTTAGATGGTGATTCACATGTAGATGTATCTTATGCGCATATAAACAACATGTACTTTTTTCCATATAGTTTTTCATATTTTATGTGCACATTTCTTGTTTTAGAACGATTCATGATAGTCTTCCTAAATGTGTATTAATCTTTTCTAAAGTTGCAGAAAACTCTTATTTTTGTTATAAATTCGAGAGTTTTCGATCACATGATCCATCTTGATTTGTAACTTTTGATGAGATGTAACTCTTTAATTGTAACTCGTGATAAACTCTTGATTCGTTTATGAACATGATTTTAGGTGCACATTTCTTGTTTCAGGACGATTCATGATAGCCTTCCTAAATATGTAATAACGCTTCCTAAAGCTACATTGATTTTTGTAGGCATTGATTAGGCTCATCTCCTATTGCAAATTGGAGCTCAGGGAGCCTGATCCTTGTAGGCATTGAATCTCTCATTGTGTTTTCAACTGTTAAAACAGACAAACAATTAGACATTTTTCACAACTGTGACTTTTAGTATTCAGTAGTAATGGGAATCTTAAAGCTTTATAACTCAAATTGACGGTTTTAGGATAGTCTTCCTAAAACAGTAAGAAGTCTTCATAAATCACCAAGAAATGTTACTAAAATTGCACAAATCAATGAACCAAGAATCTAATCAATAAAGATTAGCGTTTGAAACAAACAATTAGACATTTTTCACAACTGTTACTTTTAATATTCAGTAGTAATGGGAATCTTAAAGCTTTATAACTCAAATTGACGGTTTTAGGATAGTCTTCCTAAAACAGTAATAAGTCTTCCTAAATCACCAAGAAATGTTACTAAAATTGCACAAATCAATGAACCAAGAATCTAATCATGTAGATTAGCGTTTGAAACAAACAATTAGACATTTTTCACAATTGTTACTTTTAGTATTCAGTAGTAATGGGAATCTTAATGCTTTAGAACTCAAATTGACGGTTTTAGGATAGTCTTCCTAAAACAGTTATAAGCCTTCCTAAATCACCAAGAAATGTTACTAAAATTGCACAAATCAATGAACCAAGAATCTAATCAATGTAGATTAGCGTTTGAAACAAACAATTAGACATTTTTCAAAATGTTACTTTTAGTATTCAGTAGTAATGGGAATCTTAAAGCTTTAGAACTCAAATTGACGGTTGTAGAATAGTCTTCCTAAAACAGTTATAAGTCTTCCTAAATCACCAAGAAATGTTACTAAAATTGCACAAATCAATGAACCAAGAATCTAATTAATGTAGATTATCGTTTGAAACAAACACGTATCTCTAGTCAAATAAAGAGCTTTGGTGAGAAAAAATAAGATTCAAAAGAATCGCATACGTAATCCTAGTGCCTTCCATGGAGAACAAAATATCATGAAACTACACAAGAAATTTTGCTCAAACAAAGTGCTTTAACAATAAATCACTTCACAAGGAGATGTTTAAGACATTCACACCAAGAAAAACAAACGAAATGTAAAAGGCAACACATGTACACAAATCAAACACCAAGAAGATTCCCATTTCCAAAACGATTTCCAAATGTAAAAGATTCCCATTTCCCAAACGAAAGTGGTTACCTTTCCTTTAGCAAACAAGCCCCAAGAGATGGTGGAATGTTCGAAAGCTCTGTCAAAATCCAAAACTACACCTGCAATTCACAAAGAGTAAACAATGGAATGTTTAATTAACTAGAACTAATGTCACCCAAATCAATCTTTGATCTCAATTGACATAAGCACTAGAGATACAAACAAAATCTCTACATAATCCACCAACAATTTCTGGGACCATATTTTGAAACCTTGTCGGCGAATATATGATTAAGCAACTGAGCGGAATTTGTGTCGAAAGAAACAAAAAATAGATAAACAGATTTTAATGGAAAGAGATTCATTTTAGCAAAGAGGCATCTTCAACAGTAGCAAATTCACACGGATCATTGACAATAATGTATGCCTATGAGCTAAGAATCACGAATAAGAGAGATGAGATTGATTACTTGAGAGCTATGGCTTTGCCGCGCTGAAACTCTTTACACTCGAAACTCCCTTCAATTGAAACAATACCTCAAAAAAGCCACAGCCAAGCCAAGTGCAAGAGCCGAAATCGTTGAGATGAATCACTAAAACTGCAAACAAAACCAGAAATTAAAAATGGAGTTGAAACTGCAAACAAAATCTCTCAATCGAAGCTCTTCAAAGAGAAAATCTTTCAATCGAAGCTCTTCAAGACAAAATGCTTTGATAAAATCAAAGTTCTTCGAGACAAAATCTCTAAATTGAAGCTAGACAAGGATGAAATGTTGTTGAAATCCCTTTTGAAACAAAATTTTGAAGATCCAAAATGATAAAATATCTTTTCGCGATCAAAGAAGCTGAGCCCAAAAAACACTACAAGAAAACATGCATTTTGCAACGATTTTTTGCGACGATTTCATTTCGTCGCAAATCAACATCGTTATTACGACGATTTTACGACGATTTTTTATATCGTCGTAAAATCGTCGCAATATTGGGACGAAATGTTTCGTCGTAAACTCGTTGTTAAGTTCGGTCCGATTACCGACGATTTTACGACGATTTTTGGAATCGTCGTAAAATCGTTGGTAATTACCGACGATTTCACGACGATTCCAAAAATCGTCGTAAAATCGTTGGTAATTACCGACGAATTACCAAGGAAATGTATTCGTTGAACTTTGCAACGATTTACCGACGATATATGAGTTAGGTGAGCACGTTTAAGTTAACGGGTGTACGGTTAGGTAAACATATTGTAAAATCGTTGCAAAATCGTCGCAAAATTCGTTGCTAATTCGATGGTAACAAAAATAAAAATCTATATATAGCGGCCAACCTCATAAGAAAAATTTCATATTCAAAAACATTTACTTCTCTCTGACCAACAAAAAATGTCAATCTACGAAATTAGAAGATGGATGTATAATCGTCTTGATTCGGAGGGATCGCTAACAAAGGAGTTCGGTGAGGGGGTGGAGGGATTCATGCATCAGGCGGGAACTATACAAAATACGATTACAAGTGGTAAGATGTACTGTCCTTGTCCAAAATGCAAGAATAGGAAATTTATCGTTACCTCGAAGGTGTGGTCGCATATATTAAATAGAGGGTTTATGCCGCATTACTATATCTGGTATTATCATGGAGAAGGTCATGGGGGAAATGCTGGTAGTAGTAGTAGCAATTATCAAGCATCGAATTTTGATGAGTCAAATAATTTTAATCAATTTGATTATCATGCGGAGCATGGTCAAGATCATGATAGGATTCATGACATGGTTACAGATGCATTTCATGAAACCGTAAGTACATTTGCACCTGATCATCATGATGAGGAACCCAATCTAGATGCACAAAGATTTTATAATATGCTAGATGATGCAAATCAGCCACTCTACGATGGATGTAGAGAAGGTCAGTCTAAATTGTCATTAGCAGCTAGGATGATGACAATTAAAACTGATCATAACTTAGCTGAGGTTTGCATGGATGATTGGGCTGATCTTATTAAAGAGTATTTGCCAGAGGATAATTTGGCTGCCGAAACATACTATGAGATACAGAAGTTGGTGTTTAGTCTTGGGTTGCCTTCTGAGATGATAGATGTATGTGTTGACAATTGTATGCTTTTTTGGAAAGATGATGATAAGCTGCAGGAATGTCGATTTTGCCAAAAACCGAGATATAAGCCGCAAGGTACTGGTCGGAGTAAGGTACCGTTCCAGCGGATGTGGTACCTTCCTATAACTGATAGGTTAAAAAGAATGTATCAGTCTGAGAGGACAGCTGCATCGATGAGATGGCATGCAGATCATTTGCAGACAGATGGGGAGGTTACTCATCCTTCAGATGCAAAAGCGTGGAAACACTTTAAGACGGTACACCCAGACTTCGCTAGAGAGAAACGAAATGTGTATCTTGGTCTTTGCACAGATGGATTTAGTCCATTTGGTATGTCTGGTAGGCAATATTCTTTATGGCCAGTAATCCTAACGCCTTACAACCTTCCTCCAGATATGTGCATGCAAAGGGAATTTTTATTCTTGAGCATTTTAGTACCTGGTCCGAAGCATCCGAAACGTTCTCTTGATGTATTTTTGCAGCCTCTGATAGAGGAATTGGGGCAGTTGTGGTATACCGGGGTTCGGACATATGATTTTGCGAGGAAAAAAAATTTTACAATGCGTGCGGTGCTTATGTGGACAATAAGCGACTTCCCTGCTTACGGGATGTTATCAGGTTGGACTACGCATGGGCGATTGGCTTGTCCATATTGTCTCAATAGGACAGATGCGTTTCAATTGAAACATGGTCGGAAAACAAGTTGGTTTGATTGTCACCGCCGATTTCTACCGATTCACCATCCATATAGAAGAAACAAGCGGTTGTTTAGAAAGAACAAAGCTGTTCGTGTTCCTCCTCCTGTTTATCTTTCCGGGGAAGATCTAGAAGCAGAAATTGATCATTATGGTGCACTGGAAACAGTCAATCGTGGTGGAAATTGGCACACTCCAGCTAATATGGCGGATGGATATGGGGAGCATCACAATTGGCATAAGAAAAGCATATTTTGGAAGCTTCCGTATTGGAAGGATCATTTGCTTAGACACAATCTGGATGTCATGCATATTGAGAAAAACTTTTTTGATAACATCATGCATACAGTGTTAAACGTGCGTGGAAGGACTAAAGACAGCGGTAAGTCAAGACTAGACTTGCCTGATCTTTGTTGTCGGAATGAGTTACATATTACAAGCAATGGGAAAGCACCTGTTCCCATATTTCGATTGGGTGCGGAAGAAAAGTCTGCCTTGTTCAAATGGGCGACATCTGATGTGAAGTTTCCGGATGGGTACGTATCTAATCTAGCTAAATGTGTTGAGAAAGGGCAAAAGTTTTCCGGGATGAAGAGTCATGACTGTCACGTCTTTATGCAACGGCTACTTCCTTTTGCATTTGCTGAACTTCTACCAGGAAATGTACACGAAGCAATTGCAGGTAACTTTAAATTAATCACATATGTAAAACATTGATATAATATATATGAAAGGAAAAATTAACAAGTCTACCTTATATGTGGTAATTGTCATTGTAGGCATTGGAGCGTTTTTTCGGGATCTTTGTACCTGCACTTTGTCAGAAGATGTTATTGCACAACTTGATGCTACTATTCCTATTTTGTTGTGCAACTTGGAGAAAATATTCCCCCCAGCCTTCTTTGATGTTATGGAACATTTACCTATTCATCTCCCTCACGAAGCAGAACTTGGAGGACCTGTGCAGTATCGATGGATGTACCCATTCGAGCGATTCATGGGACATTTGAAGCGGAAGGCTAAAAATCTAGCCAAAGTTGAAGGCTCAATAGTAGCAGGAAGTTTAACAGAAGAAACTTCTCACTTCACGGAATACTATTTCGGCTCGAAGGTCCGCACACGGAAAAGGGCAGCACGGCGATATGATGATGGAGGTGTAGGACGAACATATGCTAATGAAGGTGTCCCAGACATCTTTTCTTCAATCGGTCGATTATGTGGAAGCGTGAAGTCAGTTTGGTTTGCGAATGAAAAAGACCATCATAGTGCCCAAACGTATATCCTCTTAAATTGCGAAGAAGTTAGTCAATTTGAGACGTAAGTGTATATATAAACATACATATATATATATATATGGTTCAATTATATATCCATTTATGTTTAATTGGATATACTTTTGTATGCAGTGAATTTGTTAGACAGGTACGAGAAGTAATTGAAGGAATCTCAGAAGACGAAATCAACAAGCGTAAAGATCAACACTTTGCCCCGTGGTTGAAGACGCAAGTACGTAGAAATTAATTACTTGGACTATCTATATAATACATATATATTGATTTTATTAATTAACGATTTAGGTCGAGTATGGGGATACCGCATATCCACTCTGGTTCCATGAGTTAATCAAAGGCCCCATATCGAAGATAACGACTGCACACATGTATTGCACACGCGGATATATATTTCATACATTCAAATACGGCAATCAAAGAGCTACTGCCAACTACGGGGTATGTGTGCGGGGCGAAATAGATTTTTATGGAGTGTTGCAAGACATAATTGAAGTTGAGTACCCCGGCTGCTTAGGTTTGAAATGCGTTCTCTTCAAATGCGACTGGTTCGATCCAACAGTTGATCGAGGGGTCCGTAAAAACAAATTTGGGGCAGTAGACGTCAACCAATCGCGGCGTTATAATAAGTATGAGCCATTCATCCTAGCATCACAAGCAGAACAAGTCAGCTTTGTTCCATATCCGCGAGTTCGGACAACGCGTATCTCATGGTTATCTGTTATAAAAGTTTCTCCGAGGGGTCGAATTGAGGGGCTTGAGGATCTCCCAATGCAGCAAGATCATTGCTCTAATATGCCAGAACCAAATGAGAGCACTGATGACATTCTTTTGATAGATCCTCAAAACAGGGAAGTTGAATATCTCCCAGACGATACAGAGGAAGAAGATGAGGAAGATGAGTTCGAAGAAAGTGATGAACCAGATGATCAAGAAACAGATGTGTCTTCGTCCGAATATGAATCAGAGTGACCGCGCTAGCTAGTAATTATAATGAATTTAATGTATTAATTAATTAATAATGTTTTAATTTTCGGTAATGACTAATTTAAGTGATGCCCTAAACGCTAAACTCGATCCCATCTCCGATTATCTCCGCTCATTTCCCGCCGTAGGAGGGGCGATTAATAAATTACGAGACATAGACGAAATTAAGGTCAAGAAAGGGTTTAATTTGATCTGTGTCACCCTTTGTTGTCCGTAATTTTCTCTATGTGTCTCGTAATTTATTAATCGCCCCAACTACGGCGGGAAATGAGCGGAGACGATCGGAGATGGGATCGGGTTAGGGTTTAGGACATTTCAAAGAATCGTCGCTAAATCGTTGCAACATTGCAACGATTTCGCGACGATTTTAAGTTGCGACGATTTAGCGACGATTCTTTGAAATGTCCTAAACCCAAACCCGATCCCATCTGCGATCTCATCTAAACCCTAAACCCTAAACCCTTTGCCCTATACCTAAACTTTAACATCTTAGCATCTCATTGTATTTTGCAATGAGATGTCAAGACCCTAAACATGGGATTCTTATAAATCGTCGCTAAATCGTCGCAACGTTGCGACGATTTAGCGACGATTTATAAGAAATCTCATCTAAACCCTAAACCCTAAACCCTTTGCCCTATACCTAAACTTTAACATCTTAGCATCTCATTGTATTTTGCAATGAGATGTCAAGACCCTAAACATGGGATTCTTATAAATCGTCGCTAAATCGTCGCAACGTTGCGACGATTTAGCGACGATTTATAAGAAATCTCATCTAAACCCTAAACCCTAAACCCTTTGCCCTATACCTAAACTTTAACATCTTAGCATCTCATTGTATTTTGCAATGAGATGTCAAGACCCTAAACATGGGATTCTTATAAATCGTCGCTAAATCGTCGCAACGTTGCGACGATTTAGCGACGATTTATAAGAAATCTCATCTAAACCCTAAACCCTAAACCCTTTGCCCTATACCTAAACTTTAACATCTTAGCATCTCATTGTATTTTGCAATGAGATGTCAAGACCCTAAACATGGGATTCTTATAAATCGTCGCTAAATCGTCGCAACGTTGCGACGATTTAGCGACGATTTATAAGAAATCTCATCTAAACCCTAAACCCTAAACCCTTTGCCCTATACCTAAACTTTAACATCTTAGCATCTCATTGTATTTTGCAATGAGATGTCAAGACCCTAAACATGGGATTCTTATAAATCGTCGCTAAATCGTCGCAACGTTGCGACGATTTAGCGACGATTTATAAGAAATCTCATCTAAACCCTAAACCCTAAACCCTTTGCCCTATACCTAAACTTTAACATCTTAGCATCTCATTGTATTTTGCAATGAGATGTCAAGACCCTAAACATGGGATTCTTATAAATCGTCGCTAAATCGTCGCAACGTTGCGACGATTTAGCGACGATTTATAAGAAATCTCATCTAAACCCTAAACCCTAAACCCTTTGCCCTATACCTAAACTTTAACATCTTAGCATCTCATTGTATTTTGCAATGAGATGTCAAGACCCTAAACATGGGATTACATATAATCGTCGCTAAATCGTCGCAACTTTGCGACGATTTAGCGACGATTTAGAAGAAATCTGATCGAAACCATAAACCTTAAACCCTTGTTGCATAGGGTTTAGATGGATTTCATCATAATCGTCGCTAACTCGTCGTAATTTACGACGATTTGCCGAGGACTTGATACAATCGTCGCTAAAAGGTCGTAATTTACAAGGATTTAGCGACGATTATGATGAAATCCATATAAACCCTAAACCCTATGTCCTAAACCCTAAACCCTATCCATCTCATTGTTTTTTGCAACTCTCATTGATATCTATCTTGAGTTTGATGAGTTAATCGGAAACAGAAACATGATAAATCACTGTTCTCTCCGCAAACTCATTGTCTTCCTTCATCTTAGCAAACCTACTATGTACGCTTACTCTATTTTTTAGTCTTTCTGCAATCTCGATGAAAATATAGATGATTTGAAGATTTAGGGTTGACGGTAAACATTTAGATGGATTTAGATGTGTTGCAATCGATGTAACAATCGTCGTACCTATGCCCTATACCCTAAACCCTATTTTAACAAAATTACGTCACGGAATCGTCGCAAGTTGCGACGATGTTACGAGGAATCGTCGCAAAATCGTCGCAAAATGTGAATTTAATTTAAAAGGTTTAACCGTTCCCGCGTGTGGGAAACCAAAAGTTTTAATTTACGCGTTGCGACGATTTGGCGACGAATCGTCGCTAAATCGTTGCACATTTGCGACGATTTGGCGACGAATCGTCGCTAAATCGTTGCTCATTAGCGACGATTTAGCGACGAACATGAAATCTATATAAGCCCTTGCTCAGATTTCATTTTCTCATTCTTCAACCTTCACTCTCTCTCTCTAATCTATCTCCTCTCGCGAATCCTTGCAAAAATAAGGTAATTTTTTTTTTTTTTTTAATTTGTATTTAATTAATATATGTTAGTATAGATAGGAATGTAACAAAATAGGTGGATAGAAACGGAATCAAATTGATAGATAGAAACAGCAGAAAAATAGAAAATATGACATTTAGAATTATATATAGTAATTTTTTTTCATTTTTATGCAGATGGCCCGTGGTCGTGCCCATTACGCTCAGTTTTTGAGAGATGTTGGTGGCTCGAGTAGCGCACAGCCGGAGTCTTCTGAGGCTACGCAGCCGGATCATTTCGTCCCCGCGACGCAAACACAGAGTGCTCCACCGCCTGGACCACCACCTCAGGTTCCGCAACCTGGAGGACGTGCGCCTGCCCCATATGCCCATATGACGGTGTTGGATTTGCTTGCGCAGCCAGGCCGGCATAGGATTAAGAGATTAGATCCGGATCATACTGACGGTGCAGAATGGTAAAATATATATTTTTAAATTACATTTATTATTACATATATTTACTTAATATTTTTTTAATTATTAATTATTGTTTCAGGTTTGGTGTTGAATGCAAAGTTGGACGCACCGTTTCTGAAGTCATCAAGGCATACTTTTCCGAGCCTCATACCAATTGGAAACAGCTCCCGGGACATGTCAAAGACACATGGTTTAAGATGTTTGCGGTATGTGTAAACAATAATTTTTTTTTCATTATTTTATTATATTTGTATATATAATTAATTCAATTTTATAAAATAGTTAATTATTTTTGTTTCTCATGCAGCAAAAATATCACTGGGATCTTGCGATTCATGGCGAGGTTGAAACATTGTTCTTCGAGAGGGTCAAGTTTCGCCTCCAAGGGGTAGTTGGTGAATGGAAGAAGGCATGGAAGAAAGATGGCGATGAAGCAAAGCCTCCTTCGATGGATAAAGCAGTATGGGACGGCTTGGTGCGGTATTGGCTGGATCCAAACTCGATCAGAACTGCGGAGAAGTGTTCGGCTTCCCGCAACACCGTTGGTCCGGACGGCAGACCTGTGTCTGTGCCTCATACAGCCGGCCAAACGCCTTTTGCGGGTGTTCGTCTAAATATGGTAATTAACTTTATTTAATTTATTTAAATTATTTAAATTATTTAAATTATTTAAATTATACCTTAATAACATTGTCGTTTTTTCTTAGGCCGCCGAAGACGGAGGTGTACTCCCTCCGATGACGAAGGTTTATGAGCGGACGCACCGGAAGAAGAATGGTGCCTTCGTTTCAGAGAAGGCCGAGCAGTTCTTCAACGAGGTGACTTCCAGGGTCACCGAGCGAGAGACACAGATCTCTGGGCAGCTATCTCCTGGCGGTTCGTCGGTCCAATCTGGAGGGTTGAGCACACCCGATATTGACCGGATCTTCGAGGAGGTAAATTCGATTAATATAGTACTTAAATATTTTTAGTTTTTTTTTTATTAAATTCTAATTAACTGTCATTTTAAATGTAGGTCGCCCCTAAGAAAAAGGGGAAAGTCGTCGGGATGGGATCTATTCGAGATGTCTCAGCCGCCTCATCATTCGCTCCGCGACGGCGATCGCCAGAAGATGATCCAAACGTCTTACGAGCCACGATTACGAGTCTTCAGCAGAGGGTTGAGACCGAGTCTACGGCATATCAGGCGAAGATTTCGAGTCTTCAGCAGAAGATTGATATGGAGACTGCATCGAACGACTCGCTCTTCGACATCATGGCGCTAGGGAACCCGGAAATGCAGGAGATGTTGCGGGTTAAGCGACGAAGACGAGCAGAGGCAGCCGCGGCAGAGGCAGCTGCGGCAGAGGCAGCGGCGGCAGCGGCACAAGAAGCGGGGCCAAGTAATCGGCCACCGACGGCTCAACCCGGTCCAGCGGGAGATGGGGAGACACATCCCGAAGTTGTTTTGGGTATCGATGACTTCGAAATAACTCTGTAAATTTTAATAATTATTTTTTTTGTAAAAAACTTTTATTATATAATATTATTTTATTTTATAATTTCAAATTATAATTTCGAAATTAATTAATTAATTATTATTTTATATAAAAATAAATAAATAATAAAAATAATAATTAATTGTTTTAATTTAAACAAAAAACAATTGAAATCGTCGCAAAATCGTCGCAAAGTGCGACGATTTTGCGACGATTAATTAACGTCGATTTTACGACGAATCTAGGTTTACGACGAAATTACGATGAAATATTTACGACGATTTTGCGACGACTATTTGTCCACATAAACATCCTTAATTCGTCGTTTTATTGTCGTAAATTACTTTCGATTTTCCATCGTTTTTACGACGTATTTCTATCCGTCGTAAATTCGAAGTAAATGTTGCGACGATTTTACGACGATTTGTTAGCGACGATTTAGCGACGATTTTTGGTCCCTCGTGAATTAGCGACGATTTTATGACGATTTTTAGTTTACGACGATCAGTTAGCGACGATTTACATTTCCTCGCAAATTCGATGATACCCCTGTTTTGCAACGATTTTACAACGATATATGTCGTTGCAAAAGGGGTGTTTTCTTGTAGTGAAAGTCCAACGACGGATTTGTAGCTCCGGCAACGATATGTCGCAGATGACGGCGATGATTGGAGAAAAGTTTTTCTGATCGGAGATGAAAGGTTTTTTTGATCGCTTGAAATTAGGTAGATGAAATATTTGATCCTCTTTTTGTCATTTTCCCTAATGAATCATCTTTTTGTCGCCTTCTAACTGAGAGTACCAAATTAGTGAAGTTTAAATTTTTTAGTGCTATTTAAAAGAATTGCCCTAGTTTTTACTCTAATAGCTATTATTGGTTTATCATGATATTATCTTTGAAGCGTTAGAAGCTTTTAGATTACCAGTTAACCACGACACAGTCACAACGCAACAACAATTGAGCAAAGCTTTACAAAAAATAAGTTCAATCAAGAACGTGAACTCATCAAACTTGGAATACCGAAATTACCCTCATCGTCTTCAAGTGTACTACTGATTTTCCCCTCTCACGAGCTTTGTCGATTTCCTAGGGCAATCAGACAGAGATCGAGAAAATGCTAAAAGGACGAATTTTAATCTAATTTTATTATTCATTTTGAATAATGCGATTATCGGGTTCACTATTAACGAATCTTACTCAGTTCTTTCCACTTATTACTTCACGTACCCTTATGATTTGGTTGTTGCCGAAAACCGCGTCTCGTTACAACCATTTAGTTCGGGACGCGTGGCGTTAATGTCAGACCAAAATTGTTTGGCTTTTTAAATTTCGATACCGAACCGTGTTTTCGGTTCTCGATCAAACCGAAACAAGAATATGTTTGTTGACAGTCTATGGAAAAAAAAAATAATAAGTAAAAAGCGCTGCTAGTTTATTTTTTTGAGGATGTATATTAAAGCCCGACAAAAATAATAATTGCTCCAATAAGGGAAGCTAAATTTTAGACTTATATATATATATATATGTTTTTTGACATCATATATATATATATATATTTTAAGATTTAGTTTTTTATATGTTTTTTTTTATTTATTATAAAATTATGATACTTTAGATGTTGATCGAGTCTACATAAAAGATCAAAATTATGAACACCGATCGATTCTACCAACTACTATGATTTTAACTTTTATATTTGATCCTAGTGACGAAATCTATAGTCCAAGATTATGAACGAACACATTTTCAAGTCTCTCCCTGTGATTGGTGACCCAATTATGGAAGTAGACAATTAGTTTTTTTTTTTTTTTTTTGATGACTTAGGCTATCCGGTCGACATCTGGAGAGATAAGGACTGACTACCTCATACCAAACCAGAAAGACTTCACGTCTTCTGACTATTGCCTAGAGTGAGTGAGCCCAACTAACAAAACCCCCTCGCGGGTTTTCAACTGGGCCGAAGCCTAATGTCACCTTCTCACATGGTCGTGATAATATTTCAAGTGCCAGTATAGAGTGTGAGAATCGAATCCGGGTTCCCCGTATGTAGAACAATCCTACCTCCCCTGCTACCACTCGACCGCGTCCATGTGGGCGACAATTAGTTAATAATAGTTAATGTCAATACGAGGCGTTACTGCATGTACATATGTGTCCAAGTCCAGTGTTCGAGCCACTTTTTGTTCAGAGCACACACGATCAAGCATTCGTCCTCAGACAACCATACACAAAAGTTACTATAAAATGATTTGACTGGAGTCCTTTTAATAGTTGTTGGTCATCAGTTATATATAGTTACTATACATAGATTCACTCTAGTCTTGGTCATCAACTGGTGTAGCCTTTTTTCGGGTTAAAGATAACTGAGAATTGATTGTAATTAATAATAGCTTTTGACTATTGACGAGTGACAACTGCATTAAATTTTAACATTAGTGCATTGTGCATCGTATGGTCATGACTCATGAGAAGTCAATACATAAAGTATCAATTTGAAACAGGCGTCAAAGTGTAGAAACCTGCTATTGCCATTCATCCTCACTTAATAAAAGCTCCACTAATACTACCGGTCTTAAAACATGTCTGCGAACCAATTGTTAAAAATGTTACTCCTTAATACTCCACGTTTGACTATGGTGGCACAAAATTTGATATATAACAGTTGCTATTTACAAATTACAAACGTATGATGAAAAATGTTTTAAATAAATGTTCTCGTTCTACCCGATTCACATATCTGTATGTTGTAGGAATTACAAAAGTGAAATTATTTAGTAAGAAAATTTTAATATAACTACCAAACGGGATAGTCCATAAGAAAAGCGGATCTTGCGAGCCAAATGACACAAGAGAGCGATATGTGATGGTATTGGTTTGAGACCGTGCGGAATGCAAAATAGTTTGTAGATGTTTTATTTATTCATATTTTATTGTTTATACTTTTATCGATTTTAAATTAACTACTAATAATGTTTATGAAATTTAAATTATTGTATGTACATTTATTTTATGAAATCCATTTCTAAACCGTCGTTTTTATCATTTGATAAAATAAGAAGTACATATAGATTTTTTTTTTTTGGGCAACAATAAGTACATATATAACTTGCTAAAATTCACTAATATTAGGTGGTTTTTTATGGGTCAATCTCATACAATGCATAAATGTTGTTTTTTTTTACTAATATCAAAGTAAGATGAGTGCGCCAGTTTTTAAGTAGTTCGACAAAATGATACACTACTATACCACCAATAATGGTAATTAACTTTGAAACACAAAATCGTTGATAATTAGTGGCTCTTTAACAACTGGTGTTGTGAGTTGGTAACATTACTACATTAGACGAGAAGACAAAAAAAAAATACAGAGACTTCTTGAACATAACCATTAATTTTTTTGTTTTCTTACTCCAGAAAAACTCCTAAAAATAATAGCCTACAGCTTTCATTGCTCTTTTGTTTTTTTGGACGGTTAAAAGAAAACTTATTAATAACCGTTTTAAATTAGATATCGGCAGAAACGAAAACCGGTCTGAAAACGCGTTACCAAACCGATATATTGGCGATTGAACCAAAAACAAAAGAAAACTTATTAATAACCATTTGTTTTTTTCCTGCTTCTAAAATCTACTCTTGCCACTCTCTTTCTGCTGTGCTTTTTTCACCCCATTCTTTTTCATTTTTATTCCTACTTTATTTCCCCCCACATTATCCTCTATTCTTTTTCTTCCAAATCTAATGTCATCATCTGTTTATTTATTCATAAAAGCATACAACTATACATAAATAAATACCTAATAATGTTTTAAAATAAATTAAAAAGTACAGATTCCTAAATTTAATTGTGTAGGTTTTAGTTGTCGACAAAAACATAATTGTGTAAGCTTTTTGGCTTATATATAGATAGTCATATATAAGCCAACAATCGGCTCTCAAACACAACAAGCCCACCAATCTCTTCTCTGCTCTATATCTTATTTCTCTCTCTCTCTCTCTCTCTCTCTCTCTCTCTCTCTCTCACTAAGAACAAAAATGCTCAAACCGTTGCTTCTTCTCCAATCGTTCTTGTTCTGCCTCTTCAATGTAAGCAAACTCTTGAATCGCCCTATTACTGTTTTGTCGATGGTTTTGTTTTTTTGGCCCCATCTGAATCGATTGGATTTGTTTGATTATTATCAATGAACTTGCGGTTTCTGGATTTCGGTTTGATTTTGTTGTTGAATAATCAATGGGGATATTTGGGGCAATGCAGGTTGTTCTCGTCGGAGGACGGTTAATTGGCGGCGGTTTCTCGGCGGAGGAGAATCCATTCACTCCGAAAGCATCTCTGGTTCGTTACTGGAACAAAGAGATCCGCGGCGACAAATCTCTCAGATCGGAGTTTCTAATCTCCAAGGCGTCTCCGCTCAACGCCGTCGACTCGGCCACTTTTGCAAAACTCGCCTCCCAGAACTCGCTCCCGACTCGTCTCCCGGATTTTTGCTCCGCCGCAAATCTCTTCTGTTTCCCGGATTTGAGCCCGAGCCTCGAGAAACACGACGACGACGTCAAGTTCTCAGCCTACGACCAGAAAAACTTCACCAACTACGGCAATGCCCGTGCCGGCGGCGCCGACTCGTTCAAAACTTACTCCAAAGACGGCAATGTCGTCATCGATTCGTTTCGGAGATACAGCCGTGGCGCGGCGGGCCACGACGATAAATTCACCTTATACGCCGATAGCAGCAACGTCGTCGAGGAGAACTTCAATTCCTACGGGACGTTCGGAAACGGTGGCGCCGGAGATTTCACCAACTACCAAAACGGGGTTAACAATCCGACGAGCCGATTCACGACGTATTCCGACGGCGGAAACGGTCGGCCCCAATCATTCAAGACCTACACACACGAGGCTAACGCCGGAAACGGCCAATCGTTCACAAGCTACGGCAAAAACGGAAACGGGTTACCGAATGAGTTCGCCTCCTACGGCGTCTCTGCCAACGTGATCGGCTCCGGTTTCTCGAATTACGGCGAGAATGGGAACGCCGCCAACGACTCCTTCACAAGCTACGGAAGCGACGGCAATGTGCCGCAGAACAACTTTAAAAACTACGGCGCCTCCGGTAACTTCCCCGTGGACACCTTCGCGAATTACAGAGACAAGGCGAACGTAGGCGACGATTCGTTCTCCTCCTACGCCAAAGACTCGAGCGGGGCGACGGTCAATTTCGTAAATTACGGCCAATCTTTCAATCCCGGATCGGAATCTTTCACCGGTTACGGCAAAGGAGCCGAAAGAAACAAAATCGGTTTCAAAACCTACACTCCAAACTCCACCTTCAAGGATTACGCCAAAAAGGGCGTCGCTTTCGCCAAATACAACGTTTCTTCCAATTCAGCCATCGTCGGCGATGGCAAAACCGTGAATAAGTGGATTGAGCCGGGTAAGTTCTTTAGGGAATCGACGCTTAAAGAAGGAACAGTGATTCCTATGCCTGACATTAAGGATAAAATGCCTAAAAGGTCGTTTTTGCCCCGGAGCATCATCTCGAAATTACCCTTCTCCACCTCGAAAATCGGAGAGATTAAGAGGATCTTCCACGCCGGAGAGAACTCGACGATGGAGAACATAATCTCCGACGCGGTGACGGAATGCGAGAGGCCTGCGAGCGTCGGAGAGACGAAGCGGTGCGTCGGATCGGCAGAGGACATGATCGATTTCGCCACGTCGGTGCTCGGGCGAAGCGTGGTGCTCCGAACGACGGAGAACGTGGCCGGGTCAAAGCAGAAGGTCGTGATCGGGAAAGTCAACGGAATCAACGGCGGGAAATTAACGAAAGCGGTTTCGTGTCACCAGAGCTTGTACCCGTACCTATTGTATTACTGCCACTCGGTCCCTAAGGTTCGGGTATACGAAGCGGATCTACTTGAGTTGAACAGTAAGACCAAGATCAACCACGGAATCGCCATCTGTCACATGGACACGTCATCATGGGGTCCGACCCATGGGGCTTTCTTAGCTCTCGGGTCGAAACCGGGTCGGATCGAAGTCTGTCACTGGATATTTGAGAACGACATGAACTGGGCTATCGCCGATTAAAACAAAAAAACCACCTGAGAGATCGGAGGTTCGATCTGCGTCTGGACTGGATTTATCATCCTTTTTCTTCTTCTTAATTTAAATATAACTATCTTATCGCCGAGATTTAAAATAGAGGAATGAATGTTAATTTTCTACTATTGTTATATGTTAAAAGTTTTTCAGTAACACAGTAAAGGCTTGTTACTGATTTGTTTGTGGCGGTACGAATAATTTAAAAAAAAGATAGTAGTATTTTTAAGTGAATGTCTGTTGACGCAATTTATGATTATATGGCTGGTTGGTTGGATTGGCTGATTGGATATTTATTTTTATCTATAAATGAAATTGATATGGATATATCATGTGTATGTATAATATAAGAAGATGGAGACAGCGATACATGTGCCGAGTTACATGTCCACAGGATGTAGGCGTGTAGAAAGATGAGGTGGACTTTATGTGCCACCCGATTTTTTCTATAAACATTTATTTTAAAATATAAAAAGATATGGAGAAAAAGAGAGTCACGAGCTAGCTAATATATCAATGGGACAAATGCGAAACGAGGGTAACACACTTGGCGCTATGGCTGCTTCGAACATATGAAATTTTGCGTGTTTGTTTTTATTTTGTTGGGAGTTTTCGGGAGCCGACATTACGTATTTACGTGTAGTATTATCATATATTTTTTTGTGTGTCGTGAGATTAATTTGTTTTTAGTACTTTAATTAGTGAATCCGTGAGTCTCTTTTAAAAACATTCGATACAAGAAAATACTTGTGAATCCTGACATTTTAGTTGTGTTTTGCGGTTGTAAAAATACAACTACTGAATGATTTTCAAGTAATTGATTTGATTTCATAGATTTGACAATATATATATATATATATATATATATATAATTTTTTATTTATTTGGTAACAATGGTCTGCAAAGGAAAAAAAGTTTTGTTTGGTTCTAAAGCGTTTTCGTGACTCTCGTCGGTGTTGCAAACAGAGGCAAAAGCATTACAATAATACAATCACATCTACTTTGCGCAAAAAAAAAAGACAAGTATTTCACAATCTTTTGGAAATAATTGTTGAGTTTAAATAATGTTCTTTCTTATTTTAATGACGTCGAAAAAAAACTAAGTGTCATTAACTCGAATGGTACCTTAGGTCAGAATGATGTTTGAGACGGAATTAATATTATATGTTGTGGTTTCGAACCTAAGAGATTACGGACTTCGGACCAGAACCTTCTGATAATCAGAAGAAGAAAAAAAAACGTTTATCATATATCTTGTTCATCTTTTTTTGTTCGGCTACATCGATTACTTAAATATGAATTTGTTTGATTTTCTAATGAATAGATATTCTATTGTCTTAGTCTTAGGAATGAATAATTCACGCGTCAGCAAAAAGTTTTTCTAATAGCTGGTTTCAAGTAATGTATGTGTAAACTATATGCCAAAAATCCACAAGTTTCCAAATATAGAACATCTTGTCTTTAATAACATGAAATTCCGCAGAAACAAAACACACCAAACGTCGTAGTATATGTAGAGACCATTGACTCTAAATCCCTAACATAAACATGTGTCATAAATTTGAGGGAATCTGAATTCTATTTGCAGTTAGACCTATACTTCGATTAAATTATGTCCTAATCAGACGTAATTTAACTTCGGACGTAAACAAAGTGTCGAAGACAAATCAGCATGTGGTCAACTTAATTTTCTCCCTGATTATGGAGCAAAAAATGGATTTGCATTATCATCATTTGTTGAAACAGCTACTCTTTAATTACCTAGTTGCTTTGCTTTGCTTTCTTTCACTTTTCTTTTTTTGACTTCCAGCATTTGCTTTTCTTTTTTTTTTGATCAACCAGTATTTGCTTTCTTTTATCTTTATCTCATCTTTATTTTAGTACATAAATAAAGCAGACAAATGTCACCTAACTCATATTAAAACATAACAGAGAATTGTTTTCTTTTCTTTTCGGATCTCCAAGCGTATATGCAAAAAAAAACAAAAAAAAATTTGTGGGTGCATTAAGATGGAACAATCCATCACTTTCAATTACCGACTGAACTATTTGGTTTTATTATTATATTTTTGGTTGCTTTTCCCCCTGAAATCTCGCACCATAGAAGGATTATATATAATTGATGTTAAAAAAAGAAGGATTATATATAATTTTACCAAAATAAAGAAAGAAGGAATAATATTTTAAATTTCTTTACACCTATCACGTGGTTTTCATTACAAAAACAAAAAAGTGAATATAATAATGTATCATTGTACGGATCAGAAATACCGGCCAGCGAGGTGGGACTCAATACCAGAAACGAGGTTGTGTTATGGAATCACAAAGAACACAATAACGTCTTCTTCGTTTGGTTAAATGTGATACGTATTTACAAGTTCACGGTTTTGTCAAAGATGTTATGACAATGAATCAGAGAGAGAGAGTAAAAGAGTTTTGACCTCTGCGTGTGATCAGAGGACCCACCCATCATCTCTCTCTCTCTCTCTCCATTGAAGTCTACCTGTTTCAACTAACTTAGTCCAAATCCATTATTGGGAAGAGAGATGGTGTTTTTATATGACATTAAAAACGTGAAATATCTATGAGGGCTACAAATGCATTAAGTGTTGTGAGATCAAACTCAACTTCAATAGAGTTTCTGTGTGTTGTCCTTTGCAGAGTTTTCACTTCATTATATTCATTTTGGATCTCTCTCTACTAAATGTGTTAAATTCTGTTTCTGGTTGGTTGAGATAATCTAAGATTAAATGCCAATTCCCATGTGAACTTTCACTCTGTTCATCGAATCATCAATCCACTATCTATTACTATTATTCTAGATTCTATGCATTCAGTTTCTATAGGACAAGAACTCTTTTGTATATTATAAGTTTCAAATGCTATACACGACCTCCCTAAAACTAAACATGCCTATTTGCAAGATTTTGAACACAAAAAGTTTCAAGTTTCAAATGTTTTTTATTGACAAGATTCAAGACTCGAGAGTGACAAGAAAGTAGAAACTGATAAAATAGAAGGCCAGTTGCTAGCCGGTTACCAATTCCCGGTCGAACGAGATGATAACCGGTTGGTTTCCAAAGCCAGATCTCAGTAGAAAGAAAGCCAGTCCCGGTTCGTAATATTAATGACCGATTAGGTTGGTTTGCAGTATGGGCCGAATTAGGCTTGTGATGCATCAAACCAATTCAAACCAATTAGACCCGACCCGAACTTAAACCTTCGCAAAATCACAAAACGTCGCCGAAGTTTTTGAGAGTCGAGAGAGAAAGTAAACATGGCGGCCATCGGCGTGAGAAGGGCCCTTCAGTTATCGTCATCTTCCGGGAGAATACTCTTCGGTCGTTCATCAGCGGCATCTTCTGGTCCGAAGCTCGGGAAATCCGCGGGAATTGCTTTCGCGAATGGATCATCTGCTTCATCTCGCTCCTCGCTTCGCAGGCTCACATCCTCCAGGTTAGCTCCGGAATCCTAGAGACTGGGTGTATAAAACCTTTATTCTTAGGCGATTTGCTCTATATAGGCGATAGATCTGTTTTCAATCGGCGATTAGGGTTCATCTCTGCATAATATTCCCTTTCTGGGCTGGATATTTCCTCTTTCCGCACGAAATGATATTAATAGATGAAATGTATGATTGGCTGTGTTCAGGATCCCTGTGGAGCTGAGTGCAGGGATTTCACTTATACCTTTACATAGTGTCACTGCTTCAGCCTTGCTCACTTCATTGCTATCTCTGAGCAATCAAAGCTGGGGTTGCCTATCAGAAGGTATCTCCGTTATTGACTTCCTGCTTTGTATGCATTTGTTAGTCTCTGGTCCAATGAATTTGATTTTACAGCTCTTTATGATTGAGAACGAGGAAAAGTCGAACTACCGCTGATGTATGTTTAGAAATGAAGCGAATTCTGCATTCCGTTTCCATACTAGCAGTAGATGTAGTCTCAGTTGGTAAATAGGATTCCATAAGTGATCTGCTTGACATGCTATAATACAAGTTATATCATCAAGTGGTCAGCTTTGTAAAAACTCTTCTTCGCATGTTTTACCAAATATAAACTGGCGAGGGCATTGAGTTGGAGTAAGTTGTTCTTTATCATACTATTGATCCATTGTGAGGACCTATCATTGTCTATCACCAAAAGATCACTTTCCCTTAACCCTTATCCGAAATGATGATTTGGTTCATATCTAAGACGCATTGAACCAGATTGTCCAGAGTTGTGTTGGTCAATTTTGCACATTGACTAATCAATGTTTGCTTTTGCGTTTGATATTTGCAGGATTTGCAACGACACTATAACATGGCCTGCAAGTTTTGATTCCAGGTGGGACTATTACTTGTCAGATTCCAAGAAACTTGTTTCATTTCATCGGCGCTTTGCACTTTTTTTGAGAGGCTTAAGAATATCAAAGTAGCAAAAGAAACACAGACCCTTGCTTTCTTCTAAGGGCTCCTCTATTCTGTTTATTTATACAATTTTCATCTTCAATTGATGATTTTCATTACCTAAACTCTTCTACCCGGAAATAAACTATTCATTTTGCTAAATTTTGTCTTATCCTATTCAGTTCGACTTTCATATGATTTTACACATGTAGTCCGAATGTCACCACATTCCACATTTACCAGTTACATCAATTTTCCAGAGTCAACCAAATGCAATATATTAGAGGTATAACTGTATAAGTAATGATGTTAATATGGGCCTTAAGCCCGCGGGCTTATGCGAGTCTGGCATAAAATTGTTAACCCGTGATCTGTGTAATAAATTGTATACATAATCGGGTATGCCTGTTTAGGCCCATATAATAAACGGGTACCCGAAATAAACGGGCATATCATAAGGTAGATCGAGAGATGACTAGCGAGATCATAATCTACCATGATTTGCCATTTCGATATGCAGTTTATAAATTCTCTCGATTGACGAATTAAGTGTTATTTCTGAATTTTGTTTTTTTGCAGTTTAGGCCGAAGAAAAAGATCAAGTTTAAGTCAAAGATAACTTCCAAAAACATTTATTTTATAATTTTGTGTTTCCTAATACAAAACGGTTATGTTATAATTTTGTATTGGATTTTGCTATTAATTACTTATGAAACCTATTGAATTTTGCTATTAATTACTTTATTTATAAGGTTTTGTTCATGATACTAGTTTTCAAAATTTTCACAAAGTTGTTTTTTTCTTTTTCTTTAAGACATTATATTTTTAACAAAATATATAAAAATGTAACATGTATTTTATTTTAATTTTAGAACATAAATACTCCATCCGTTTCACAAAAATTGTCGTTTTAAGGTTTTATTTTTGTTTCACAAAGAGTGTCATTTTGTGTGTTTCAATGCATAATTTTGAATAAAAATTCAGTTTTAACCTTTTTGTTTTAGTGTATTAATAATGGGTAATATATAACTTTTAATAGTTTTTTTAATATGTGTGAAATTTATCAAAATGACACTTTTTGTGAAACAGAGAGAGTATTATTACAATAACTCAAATGTTAAAAAAAAAAAATCTAAACGGGCTTAAAAGGACCGGTTTAAACCCGGCGGGCTTCAAATTAAATGGGCTTAAACAGTACTGACATAAACGGGCTTAGACGGGTGGACCTTAAATGGTCAGGGCCTAAAAGGGCCCGGATCGCCCATATTAACATCACTAGTTAATTTGTGCCCCAGTTCTCTACCAGAAGAATTTGGTTCCTCAAATTGGCTAATTACACATCAAATGACCTAACTCATCGTCGCATTCGATGACTGTTATACAATCACAAGGGAATAGTAAAACTAAATGATCACGGACATAATTACATAATTCAAATAGAATCATTATGATACAGATCTACCAGCAATTCGACCGTTGTAACGTTTTAAAAAAGCTATATCTTGTTTCCTTTCAAAATGTTTACTTTTTTAATCTTTCCCTTCTTCTTCTACTTCTAACCGTTGGCTCCCTGACAACTGCAAATCCTTGAGATCATCTCATCTCAACGAAGCCCATCAAGTGATTCAACTCTTCCTGATCAACACCGCTCTTGATCACTGTTCTTGATCTAAAAAAGGTCGACAAAAATGGCGGCTTTGGCACCCGGAATCCTTCAAAAGCTAATCGAAGGTATGAAAACAGGAATCAAACCAACCAGAGAGCACCGGAGCTCTATGTTACAGGTAACCGATATTGTCCCCGTCGATCTCGACGAGAAGAATCTGGTGCCGAAACAAGGGTTTCTCCTCAAAGTCTCCGATTCCTCTCACTCAATCTACGTCACACTTCCTCTGGACCAAGACGATGTCGTTCTCAGCAACAAAATGCAGCTGGGTCAGTTTATCTACGTCGATCGGCTCGAACCCGGATCCCCTGTTCCCATCATCAAAGGCGCAAAGCCAATCCCCGGCCGGCACCCTCTGCTCGGGACGCCTGAGCCGTTGATGGGCTCGAAAGGAAAAATCGATCAAGAAATTGGGTCGAAGCCGAGAAGAGGGTCTTGGGGAAAAAACAGAGACTTTGCGTCTCCGTTTGTTCTGAAACCAATGCCATTGGATTTTGACCGTTTCACGCCGGCGAAGAGGACCGCTTCCGCTAGATTCGCAGCGTCTCCGATCAGAAGAGGCGGTGTGAGATGCTCTTACGGTGGAGGGGTTTTGGGGAAAATGGAAGGAGAGAGTCCGGCGATGCTGAGGAAGAGTTGTGTTGTTCCGTCGGCTTCAAAGTTTCCGAGAAGTAGAAGTGTCTGTGATAGAGAATCGAAAAGGAACAATGCATCAGCTTCTGTTCTTAGTCCATTCAAATCCTCTGTAGGTACATTTGTTGTTCTTCGTTGCTTTTATCATTTCTGTTGATTGTACAGTGTATATAATGGTCTGTTCAAGACAGAGCTTGTTCTTGATTGCAGCTTTTGCAGAGGCTGAAGAAGGTGTTGTTCCATTGTCCACAGCGAAGAAGACAGCTTCCTCAAGACAGGAGTCTCAACATATTAAGCTGACCAAACCCTTGAAAGATACCAACCTACCAGGAAGGCTTAACACACTAAGCAAGGTGATTCAAACTTGATTGCTTAACGGGGTTTCGAACTTGTGGCTCAGCAATTTGATTGAAGTTACATATTTTTTGAGGCTCAATAGTTACTCAATCTTCTTTGGTGTTACTCAATCTTCTTTGGTGTTATCTAATTTGGTGACAGGAAGCAACTCAGCTTCGGGAGACAGCTCAGAAGATTGCCCTTCAGGCATTGCGAGAGGCTACAGCCACGGAAACTGTCATCCGTCATCTCAAGTATATAAACCAAAATCATTCTTTCGTACGCTTTTTAGACCGGATTTGAGTTGGAATGTGATGTGTTCATATGGTTTTCTTGGTTCAGGACGTTTGCCAATCTGAGCAAATCATCAAAAGCTGATTGCCCCACGGCGTGCTTTGAGAAATTCATGGAGTTTCACCAACAGATGCAACAAACCATTAGCGAAATCACATCCTTCGAAGCAGCTGTTTCGGATGCTGAAAACAAGTCACAGAACATAAACACAAGAACCGAAAATCAGAAACCAGGAGAAGAAGAGTCTTCGATCCTGCACGAAATCGCTCATAATTCTATTGATAAGGAGAAAAACAGATCAAAGAGGCGGATTATCCTGAAGCAGCAGAGTGAAGGAAAGACACTGAGATCAAATGACGAGAGCAAGAACCCGGCTTGTGGCGGAATAGGCAACACGATAAGGCTGGCAAAGGAGATGGAGGACGAAGCTGCAAGCTGGTTCATGGAATTCATTGAAATGGCTCTGGAGAAAGGTATGAAGAAAAGTAGAAGCCCTGATGATGCAGACGTTAAGAAGGTTCCGCAATCTCTGATTCTCAGAGTTTTAAACTGGATTGAGGACAAACAGTCTGATAGCAACAACAAGAGAGGGATAGTCCATCCAAAAGCATCGAGGATCACTAGAAAGCTCAGAATCAAATTGAAGAATCCTTGAACCATAATACACTTACCTTAGCTATATTTTTGATCACTGAATCCACACGTAGTCTTTTCTGATTTCAGCTTAAAGTCTATTGTGTTCTTGGTGTAAAAAAGGTACAATAAGAGTCTTATTGAAGTAAAAACAAATGATTCACAAATCAATGAAGCTGAGTTTGTGCAAGCTCAAAGAATACAAATACAGATAACAAGCTTTGGCAGAATCAGATGACCCAGAGCCAAGCCAAGACAGACCCGGATGCCAAACCAGTAACCAAGAACAGCACACTGACGATACCTGCGGTCTCAGAGTGTTGCAGTGGAACAGATTTTGGAGCCAGAATCATCAGGACGCTTGTCAAGTACCCGCTAGTGAGTCCCAATAAGCATGTCAGTATAGCTACAGGAATCTCGGTCCTGAGAAACATCGGACCATGCAAGCAACCCCAGAAGAGAGGGTAAAACAATAGCCTAGCAATGCAACCACCAACAGCGATTTTCTCATCCCCGAGCATGAAAAGAGCGGTCAAAGACTTCCCAACCAAGTCAAACACGTTGAAGGCTGCAATGAGTAGAACAGGGAACCAATCTTTGAGAAGCTCGGAATGAACATCCTCGGTAATGTAGCCAGGAAATATCGACAATGTCACAATGTATATGAGAACGATCCCGAAACCATGAGATTTGATTCTCGTCACGATCCGCCAGAGTGTTTTCCTCCACGCCTGTCCGGTCAAAGAACCTTTATCTTGAATCTCTTTGAGTAGTGCTTGAGCCTTGCGCTCTTCATAGAACTTGATCACCGGAAGTCTATGCGCTACGTTGTAGGAGACAGCACAGATCACTATAACAGCAATTCCCACAGCAAAGTAAAGATTCGCACTTTTTCTTAGCCCATCAGGATCTTGAGGATACACAGCTTTAGTCAAGATCCTCAATAGTGAAACAAGGACACCTACATCCACAATTTCGAAAACCATACCTCCTAAGTAACTCTTACAACATCCATTCTGCATTTGATTTTTCTAATAAGGTAGAAAAAATTACCAGAGCCAGCAGTTCCGGCGATAATAGCTTGCGTATACCTCTCAGGCATTTCACCAGCTACGCCGATTAGACCTCCCTGCACAAGTGCATCGGCGACACCGGAGAGCCCAAGGGCGGCGGAAGTGATATCGAATCCGGCGTATAAACCGACTTGCCCCTTGACATAGACCAGATCTAGAACAGGAACCACAAGCAATGCGATTACGAAGAGTAAGAGGCCGAGATTGATCCTGAAGCTAGCGAGGCTCTTATGCGCGTAGAACACGACGATAACGAGAATACCGACAAATCCGACGAGCATGTAAACAACGGCGAAGATGCGATCGACGGCGGTGGAAGGGTAGAGGTAGGAGAAGTAATCGACGGCGGTGATGAAAGCGTTCCATGGGAGAAGAAAGCCAACACCGAGCGTGAAGTAGATGATGTAAGCCAAGTGGAAGGAATCGGAAGGGGTTTTGCTGGTGGTGGATCCTCCGTGAGGATTGAGGAGAAGAGAAGTCTCGGGTTCTGCTTCCGGGTCGGTTACGATATCGGCGGGTTTTCCGGCGGAGCCCATTAGAATTTGGGGATTTTTTTTGGAAATTCGTTTGAGTTATGGAAGTTAATGCGTAACCGTAACGGAGATAGTTTATTAAACGGTGTGGTTTTGTCCCTGTGTGCAATCTCATCTAAACGGTGTCGTATTTTACTGGCTAACCAATTATTGGTTGGAGGATAAAGGGTTAGCTTCGCACAATTGGATCATATATTAGTTTTTTTTTTTGGGTTAATGGCCCTAAATCGTGCATTTGTTAAATATTTTTACTGTCTTGTATTATCTGTTTTAGATGATATTGAAAGTGAATCTCAAACTTGATTTGCAGGCTTAACACAAGATACAAGTTGAAAACAAACATATTGGGAGCAAAATCTAGCTAGATACAATTTAATCTGGTAAAAGATAGGTCGCATATTTTGGCAGATGATGGTAAACCTTTGCAGATTCTATTATATCTACGAAATTTTTTGCCAAGATTATGGCAGACTCTGCTAAAAGCGAAAAACCATTGCCAATGTCTCCATCAATTTTCAAAGATAGAATCTTCACTACTGGATCAATGGAAAATGAAGTTTTTCATTGGAATTAGGATTTAGATTCAATTTTCTAGCCTTAAATTCCAATGATTGGATTTAAAATAGAATTTTATGGTTTAGGTTTTAGATATTGAAAACTAAAAAAACTGGCCAGCAAAACATACTAAAACCGTAAGAAATTGTCACCGACATTTTTGTAGAACTTATTTTTGATAGTTATCAAAATTTTCTAAATGTGAGATAATCCCGAAAACTTGTTAAAATATCTTATTATATAAAGCTTGATCTCTCAACGTGAACGTGACACGTAGGATAATTTTCGATTACGAGATCGTTACATTTGTCACGGTTAATTTACATCTTGACATGTGTTAATCTAATTAAAAAAAATAAAAATGAAAAAATAACAAAATATGACAAAATAACAAAAAAGGAAATTCAGATTTGAAATTTATTTTTGGAACCCTCTCATTCATATAGATGGAATGTTTACCATGTTTATGGGTAATATGAATCAATTTCGAATTTTCTTAATTGTGAATAACAAAACATAATTTCTAGATAACTAAACATGAGTCTTAATTAAAAATCTAATTATACGGGTCATATTTACGCGAATTCTCAATTTAAGAGTCTAATATAGTTTATCTTTTATCCGCGTATCATGCGAAACCTAATCTAGTATAATATAAGCGGCGATGATGGTGAAAGAGGACATGTGACAGTTGGTAGCAAGATTTAGTGTTGAGAGTTAGCTTTCTACTTTCTAGTGTTATTGATCTACTTTTTCACATTTCTTATCTTTTAAAGGTTGTTAAAACTATTTTTAAATGATTAAACTTCAACAAATAAATTTTTTTTTTTTTGCGCGAATACATTACCCAATAATAAGAAATTCAAAATAAAACAACTGACTTAAAAGGCAAAACCCATTAAGTATTACAATATTTAACTTTGAAAAAAAAAATACATGATCAAACGCTTCGCACGAAAACAATTCCTTCCGACTAAAGATTATCGGTGATGTTAGGAGCACAATCATCAGCAATTCAACATCACCCATATGCTCCCTCGACATATCCATGAAGACTTGTTTTTCATCGGGACTCAACTTCGTCTCCGAAACCATATCAAGATTTTTGAAATCCGAACTCAGATTATACTTCATATTAAAGGCATGAATTTTCTGCGGGATTTGATCATAAAAATCATAAAGAGCCTGGTAATTGAATTGAACCGGCTCTTTCTGATTCAAATTTTGATTAGACTCCATATTAAAAGAATGGAGTTTATGTGGGATCTCAGCATAATAATCGTACATATTTTGATATTGCATATGATCATAAAACTTGAGTGGAGTAACATCTGCATTTGCATCCACAACAACATGATGAAGAAGATTTGTTGTCCACATAACTTTTTTTTCGGTAAGTTATTCGTAAAAGACATTAATACTCTAACTAGACCACAAGTTTAGATATTTAAGATCACTCAACATATAATCCATGATGAAATATCAACATGACAACAAATCTTTTTATTAATTTAGGTTAAATACATGACAACAAGTCTATGATTTTTTTTTTTGCAAAACCATCCAATGACATATTATTTAAAATAAGACTACATGACAACTGTGCAGTGAAGTACTATCTGGATTATGTAAAAACTCGCAGAAGGAGGGCCGTCTTTCTGGAATCATAGTTGCAACAAAGAGCCCCAAAATAAACCACCTGCTTTTTTGCATATGATACAATGTTTTTTCTGTAAAACAAACATGAAAAGCTGTCAAGAACTAAAGAAGATTCTTGCAAGATATGGGGCTGCCTCTGGTCAACTCATAAACTGTCAAAAATCCTCTATTTTGTTCTCCCAGAAAGCCCCACAAGAGCTAAAGCAAGTGATCAAGCAAATTCTTCAAATTGAAAAGGAAGGTGGGGTTGGAAAATATCTGGGGCTACCAGAGCATTTTGGGAGAAAAAAGAAAGACTTATTCACAGCTATTGTGGACCGTATCAAGCAAAGAGCCTCAAGCTGGTCCACCAAACTCCTGTCCTTTGCGGGGAAAATGACATTGCTGAAGAGTGTACTAGGTTCCATGCCTACCTACGCCATGTCTTGCTTTAAACTCCCTCAATCTCTTTGTTCAAGAATCCAATCGGCCCTAACAAGATTCTGGTGGGATTCTTCATCTGATGCAAAAAAGATTTGCTGGGTTGCTTGGAAAAAAATGGCTTAGCCAAAAGATTTTGGGGGATTGGGTTTTAGAGACATCAGTCAATTCAACGATGCTCTTCTAGCTAAGGTCAGTTGAAGAATACTAAACTCACCAAACTGTTTAATGTCAAGAATCCTTTTTGGAAAATATTGCAACAACTCAAGTTTTGAAGAATGTGCTGCTCCATCTGCTGCCTCTCACGGTTGGAAAAACATCCTGGTGGGTCGAGATTTGCTGCTAAGTCACCTGGGTTGGACAATGGGTGATGGAAGATCAATCCGAGTTTGGCAGGATCCTTGGCTGTCAAACTCTTGCAAACTTTAACCCATGGGCCCAACACCTGCAGTTTTTCGACAAATGAAGGTGAATGAGCTGATGAAAGTAAACTCTACAGAATGGGATGAGGAAAAGATTGATAATATACTCCTTTCTCATAAGAAGGAGATCATGTCGATTAAATCAAGTCTGCTAGGAGTAGCAGACAAGAAGAGTTGGCTCCTTCACTCCTCTGGAATCTACTCTACAAAGACAGGTTATATTGCTGCAGCTAAGGAAGCTCATGCACTAAGTTCATCGGGATTACCTAACATGTCAGATTGGAATGCTATGGTTTGGTCCCTTAAAACAGCTCCTAAGATCAAATTGTTTCTATGAAGAATGTTACATGAAGCTTTACCGTTAGGACATCAGCTTGCAATTCGACATATCAGAGTTAATTCGAAATGCTGTAGATGCGAGGAAGAGGAATCAATTATGCACATGTTCTTCCATTGTCACTATGTGCATGCTGTTTGGCGAAGAGCTCCGTTTGCAGTTGATTTTGATCCTGACCAAATCTCCAACATCCGTGTTAGGGTCGAGCCCCAACAAGATTCAGAGTAAGATGAGAAGAGAAATGAGATCGAGATGAGAAGAGAAAAAAGAAAGAGATGAGAGGCGGATAGTAAAGTTTAGAGTATTGTATTACATCCAGAAACCCTAAGTTGGACCTCGTTCTTAAATATAGACCCTCATAGTATCTGAAATAAAACGACATCACATTGAGATTATTTAAGTAATAACCGAACACTCCTTCTCACTCAGAGGTTCTTCAAGACTTCTTCTTCTCTCGACTCTTAGCCACTTTCTTGACCCATCTTCTTCTCTCCTCTACGAGCTCTTCTTCCTTTATATATCACCTTCCTTCTCATAAAGGCAATGGACACTAGTAGTCTATCAATACTCCCCGGTAGTGAAGCAACCTTGTCCTCAAGGTTACACTCTGGAAACTGATCCAACAACACCGATAGAGGTTCCCAAGTCGACTCGAAAGAAGGTAATCCACTCCATTGAACCAGTACCTATGTGTTACCTGAATATGCTCTGCGGACATCCAACAATGTCTCCGGTTCAGTAACCCATTCCAGCGATGGCGTGAGAATGGCTGGTAACTCATGAGGCTTGTAAGCTGATGGTACTGCTTTTTTCAATTGTGAAATATGGAATACCGGGTGAATGCTACTGTGAGATGGGAGCTCAAGTTTGTATGCCACACGTCCAATTCGAGCACTGATCTTGTAAGGGCCAAAGTAACGTTAGCTAACTTTTCATTCCTTCTTCTCGCTGATTCGCGTGCTTTACTCGCACCAATTAACCTAATGCGCACACTACCGCAATCATAACGGTATGTCATTGTAGCACTTTAGAATCGCTCCCACAGAGAATAAAGATTACACACTAAAGATACGAGAAACAAGCTAAGCTAGAGCAAAAACGGTTTTATGTTTTATACAAAAAGAAAGAAGAAAGATATTAAAATGCAAGAAAGAAAATAAACGAAAGAAAATAAAACGCAAAGAGAAAACGTTGGATCATGGCTTAAACTATCGAAGAGATGATTAACAATTAAGCAATGAATATTTTGGAAGCATTAAACGCTATCTTAGAACATGGAACACAATCATAAGACTAATCCACTCCCGTGGTATCAATCTCTTCATCGATTACCCGATTAAGCTAAACTCCCGTTTGCAATCAAAAATAATCGATGAACATTAATCACAAGTCCAATTGTTCACTAAACACCCTAGACATCAATTGCCAATTGGCTAGGATATGCAAAGCTCACAAAAGATTCGGTTCAAGCAATTCATCTAACTCCTTCCGGGTGTGAAATGCCTAAGTTCAAGACTCGAATGAACAAATCTAATCTAGCACTAACACCGCTTACTCGAATCTCTTCCCTAAAGCATGGGACGAGACCAAAAATCCTAGGGTGTAGCTTTAGTTCGGTTTGTCACGCCAAACTAGAACTACCTAATCTAGGTGTAGTACTAAACTTTGGTTTATCTTATCAAATCTAGCAATAAGAACCAACCTAAGAACCTAAGTGAAAGAATTAACAAAGATCATCCTAAATCACCATCATCTAACCATCAAGACAAATTACTAGTGATGCATGAACATTCAATGAATATTCAATCTTTGGCAAGGAACACACAAATAGCTTAACTCACTCCCATGATGCTAAACCCTTTATTGATAATTTGAATTAACTAATCTCTCAATTGCAACCAAATTATCAACAAGCATAAAACGTAAGTCCTTTTTAGCCAACAATTCACCCTTAATCGCGATGGCCATCGGTTAAGAATGAAAAGCACGTTTAGAAATCTTCTAGACAATCTACCAAATCTCTTCCGAGTGTAAATCGACCATGATATAGAAATTGAGTAGCTAATTCAACTCTAACATTAAGATCACTTCTAAACATGTGAACAAATGATTATCTAAGCCTAAACATCAACAAACAATCATCAAACCATCCAAATCAAGCCTAATCATGATCCAACAAAAAGCTATTCACAAGAACACCAAGAACATACTAAGAACATGAAGAACACAAAAAAGTCAACTCACAAAAACAACAAGAATCACAAATCTAAACCGATTAAAAGATATAAGAAGAATCAAATAAAGATTATATGAAACAAGATTGAAGAAATCTTCAAAAGTGTGGATTATACATGAAAAACAACCCAAGAAACTCTAGAGAGAGTTCTTGGGTCGTCACACACAAATAATAGAAGAAGACTTATGTTTTTATTGCACAAAAATGACTTAAATACAAAAATGGGTCACTAAAGTGCCGGCATCGGTTATGGGGATCGGTTTGTAACCGATCTCGCTTGTTAAAATGGTGGCGTCGACCTTGGCGATCGATTTGACGATTTCGGCTTGACATCTCTTCACTAAATCGGCCATAACTCTTGAACCACAACCCTGAATGACACGAATCCAACCCTCACGAGAAGCTAACTCAATTGTCTATCTTGTGTCCAAATTTGAGATTAAACTGGGTACGGGAAGGCTTTCATACGACATGATCTTTCAGCTGCTTCGGATTGCCGCTGCATTTTCCGGTAAAGACATGTCTTCACTAAATCAAACGTATCTCGCGAACCGCTGATGGGAATGACATTAAACCACTTCCATTAGAAAGCTAACTCAATTTAGCATAACTTTCATTAAGAGCTTCCAGTCTAATTCAAAGGGCAAGGTGTTCTTCCGGTTGGATCTTTCAGGCATATCGTCTTGATCAGGAAAAGTTGATCGGTTGTCGGGATCGGTTATCAACCGATCGGACGTGTATTTTGCTCCTTTTGGTCCTTTTTCGATCTTCCTTCGAACTCCAAGTGTCTCCTTTGATCCAAGCTGCTCCAAGCACTCCTAAACACCTGAAAAAGGCTCAAGCAAGCCAAAAACGACACAAAACTCTCTAGGACTTCTAAAATGCAAGTTAAAACCAAATGAGACTCAAATGCATGAAAAGATCACAAAACTATACAAAGTGGGATTAAAACATATGAAAACAAAGTCCTAAAAACATGTAAAATATGGTGTTATCACTCGCCACGGATACCTGCCTATAGGGTCTGAGTTTCAGATATACCCAATCACCTACAAGAAACTCTGCATCTCTGCAGTGTTTGTTCGCTTCCTTCTGCATCCTCAGATGAGCCAGCTCCAAATTTTCTTTTAGTTTGACCAACAAAATATTCCTGTCCTTCAACAGCTCATCTACATGTGCATTTGCGGATGGTACATCCCCATATCGCAACAATTTTGGGGGCTCCCTTCCATAGACATCAAAGAATGGTGTGTTTTTAATAGAAGAGTTATACCAGTATTCGGCCCATGGTAGCCATTGAGCCATGTAACCTTACCACTTTCCTTATGAATGCTTCAACCACTGTCCGTGCCGTGAATGGGTGTTTCAGCGGAATGAAGTGGCTGTACTTTCTAAGCCTGTCCACAACCACCAAAATAGAATTGAATCCTTTGGAAGTAGGAAGTCCTTCCACGAAATCCATACTGATGTCAGTCCAGATTTTCTGCGGAATGGGCAATGGTGATAAGAGGCCAGTAGGAGAAGTTGTGACATATTTGTTTTCTTGACATACTTGACATTGAATTATGAACTGAACCACGTCCTTCCTCATGCCTCTTAAATAAACTTCTCGTGACAGTCTTTTATAAGTCTTTAGTGCGCCTTCATGCCCCCCAATAACACTTGAATGAAACTGTTCAAGCAACCTTGGAATGAAGGGAGATCCCGCATGTACTACTACACGCCCATTAATATATAATAATCCATCCTTCCCAGAGTAGTCTTTCTGTCCTTCTTCACCCTTCTCTATCCGCAACAATAATGGTCCGAGAGTTGGATCATTTCGCACCTGTTGTTTGAGTTCCTCCATGTCCAAATTCAGTGGAGCTATCAACGTGAGCTGTTGTAGCTCTTCTGCTTGGGGTCTTCGTGAGAGAGCATCAGCCACTCTATTCTCCACCCCTGGTTTGTATTCAATCTTGTAATTCAGTCCCAACAGTTTGGCTGCCCACCTTTATTGCACTGAAGATACAGATTTTTGCTCCAAGAGATGCCTCAAACTCCTTTGATATGTCTTGATGACAAACTCTTGTACTGTGAGGTAGTGTTTCCACTTCGTTACTGCCTTCACGATAGCCAACAATTCACGTTCATAAACAGACCTGACCCTGCCTTTTTCTGAGAAGGTTTGACTCAGAAATGCAATTGGCCTCCTTCCCTGAGATAATACTGCCCATATTCCTGATCCAGATGCGCCAGTCTTGATGGTGAAAGGTTGTTGGAAATCTGGAAGTACTAAGACATGAAGATTGGTGACGGCTGACTTCAAGGCTTGAAATGATGCAGCTGCAGATTCAGACCATACAAACCCATTCTTCTTCAACAGTGTGGTCAGAGGTCTAGCAATCTGCCCATAATTCTTAACAAACCTGCGATAGTACCTAGTGAGACAAAAAAAACTTCTTAATTCTGTCACTGACTTAGGCACATGCCACTTCAACATCGCTTCTACCTTTTCAGGATCAGCAGCCACACCTACCCCAGAGATTATGTGCCCGAGATATGCTACTTCTGTGTGACCAAAAGAACACTTCTTGGCATTGGCGTAGAACTGATGTCTACTCATCAGGCTGAGGACAGTATCTAGATGCCTCCGATGTGTTATGATATCAGGACTATATATCAGAATATCATTGAAAAAGACTAGAACAAACTTCGTAAGTAGGGTCGAAACAAGTTATTCACGACAGATTAGAAGGTTGATGGAGCATTGGTTAGCCCGAAAGGCATCACCAGAAACTCATAATGCCCTTGGTGTGTCATGAACGCTGTCTTTTCCACATCCTCTTGCTTCACTCTAATCTGATGATATCCAGATTTCAAGTCAAGTTTGGAGAACACCGCCGCCCCATGTAGATCATCCAACAGCTCTTCTATCACTGGTATTGGATAACAGTCCAGAATTATAGCTTTGTTTAACGCCCTGTAGTCCACACAGAATCTCCACCCTCGATCTTTCTTCTTCACAAAGAGAACTTGATTGGAATAAGAGCTTATACTAGGGCGGATAACCTGTGCTTCTAGCATTTCTTTCACCAGTTTTTCTATCTCATTCTTCTGAGTAAAGGAGTACCTGTATGGACGGATATTGATAGGAGCAGTTCCTGCCTGAAGTGTGATGGCATGCTCTCTGTTTCGAATTAGGGGTAACCCTTTTGGCATCTCAAAAACCTTTGGATACTTGCTGATTACCTTCTGCACCTCATCCACGTAAGTCTTTTTCCCACTAGTATTATAAGCTTCAAATAACTCTGTGAGCTCCAACAAATACACCAAATTTCTCTGAGCTAACACCTTCTCCATTGAGTTCAGAGAAATTTGTGCCCTACTCAGTGATGGATCCCCTATGATGGTTACCAATTGCTCCCGTATTTTCCAGCTTAAGGTATGCCGTGCCCAGTTAATCCGAGTATCTCCTAAGGTGGCCAACCAAGAATAACCCAACACCACATCTATTGTCCCTAGTTCAAACAACAAGAACTCCTCCATGATATCTATTCCCTGAATAATGAGCAGCACATCACCACACTTACCTCTGCCATCAATCACTTGACCATTACCCACGCAGACTCCAAATCTCCTATTTTATGTGATGGGTAATCTCATCTCAGTCACCACCCTTTCAGAAATAAAGTTGTTGGTGGCCCCAAAATCGATCAGAACTATCACCTCCTTATCTCCAATTGTACCCTTCATCCTCATGGATCTCTCTGCCGTAAGACCAACCATGGATTGAAGAGACAGTGTAACGAGCTCTTGCACTTCTTCAGGCTCATTTGCTCCCTCTTGCTCAACCATCTCCTCTTCCTTGACTCCTTCTTGCTCCGCATCCTCGTCTACCTCCAAACACTTTCACCGATGTCGGCACTTATGGCCAGGAACCCATTTATCGCCACAGAACCTACAAGGGTTGGAATTCCGTACCTCGAACCCATTGTAATCCTTCATGTTGTCTCTGCCTGATTTCAGAGGTTTCTTCGAGGGTACAAAGTCTCCTCCACGTAGAGAACTATGGTTGATGTTGCGGATACCCAGACTGAATGATGGAGAGGAGTTGGTCCGTTGAAAGGGTCAAACTTGGTAGCTCGAGTTCTCGTTATTCTGTGCTTCAATCAACCTTGCTACCTCCACAATGTTGTTCATATTCATCGGACGATATCTCATCACCTGATCCTGAAGGCTTCGTTTAAGTCCTCTAGGAAAAGCTGACTCCAGTACATCATTCGACACATGAGGTAACTCAACAGATAGTTCCTAAAACCTCTCTCTGTATTCATCCACTGACCCTTTCTGACTGATGCTCAATAGGTGATCCACCGTGGAACTCCCTCGACTAGGCTGAAACCTTACTTTAAAATCTTTCCAACCAATAATGTGTTCTCTATCCTGAGAATAACGCCAGTTGAAACATTCAGCTTTATATAATAAGATGTTAGTATATTTTTAGAAATTAAAAATTGGCTTTTAAAATAAAAAGTTGTATGGAAGGATTACCCCAAACATATCCATGAAGGATTATTTTTTACTCGAATTCGAATTCGGATCCGAATTCAAATCAATATTTTTGATTCAAATACAAGTTCATATTGTGATCATAAAACCCAATAAGAACATCCACAACATCCATATCCGCAGCCTTTTCCGCAACTCCAACAACATGAGGAGGAGGAGGTAAAGAAGAAGACTCACCTGTAAGGATTTCGATCATGCGAGTAAGCCTATTGTTGATAGTTATTAATATAAACACATAAACCTTGAATATCCTTTTCACTATCGAAATGATACTCCATCTCCTCTCTTTTGTGACAACCAAACAAAAATGATTCGATATGAGAATCTTGGTTCTCCATACGCAGCTTCAGCAATTGTTTTTTTTTTCTTTGTCCATCCTCTTGCGAGTAATCCCGCTTGATCCACCATCTTTTTGGTTTGCTCACTCATCAACAACTCCTTAAACATCGAAACATCCTCTTCAACACATTCCTTTGTCAGCCAAGCCTCCGGATTCCAATCGTACGGTTTGGAGACAATTCCACAGGTTTTGACGTCACAGAGTTTCACCAACTCGTCGAGTTTCTTCAACAACCTTTTCTTCCGCTTCTTGAATGTTGTCTTCCTCGCTTTTTCATCTGCTATGATCACTAAGTTCACATTCTTCCTCATTTTCATTGTCTTTGTGCATGAAGATTATTTTGTTGGCTTGTGGATTGTTTCTATGATAGATAAAAGGTGCGTTTAGTCATTAGGTTTCTTATCATTTTACTTATGAGTTTCTTATCACTTTACCTGACTCATTTACAACCACTAAATTATTGTCAATTTCCTAGATGCACTTGATTTGGTATTTTCTTCGGACACTGCAACGACAATAAAAAATGTCTACAAAATGCTAGCTTTAGCAAGTGGACACATTCTTATGCACTTTCAACCTGCTACAGAATTATGACGGCCAATATTGAATAGTCGCAGATCTATTGAATACACACCGCATGACTAAACTTCTTCAAATACAATTTTTTTTTTCGCGCTAATACATTACCCAATAAGTTTTTTAAAGTAACACAACTGACTTAAACAGAAAAACTCATTAAGTATTACAATATTTAAATTTTTAAAAAGAAAGACATCATCAAACGCTTCGCACGAAAACAATTCCAAAAATTAGGTTTATGATTTTTGGAATTAGGATTTAGATTTAATTTTCTAGTTGAATTCCAATAATTGGATTTAATTTTCTTGAGTTTGATTTCCAAAAATTAGGTTTATGATTTTTGGAGTTAGGATTTAGATTTAATTTTTAGTTGAATTTTAATAATTGGATTTAAGATATAATTTTACGGTTTAGGTTTTAGATATTGAAACCTAAAATAACTGGCCAGCAAAACATACTAAAACCGTAAGAGATTGTCACCGACATTTTTGTAAAATTTATTTTTGATAGTTTTCAAAATTTTCAAAATGTGAGATAATCCCAAATAATATAAGCGGCGATGATGGTGAAGGAGGACATGTGACCGTTGGTAGCAAGATTTAGTGTTGAGGGTTAGCTTTATACTTTCTAGTGTTATTGATTTACTTTTTCACATTTATTATCTTTTAAAGGTTGTTAAAACTATTTTTAAATGATTAAAGTTCTTCAAATAAAATTAATTTTTTTCGCGCGAATACATTACCCAATAATAAGAAATTCAAAATAACACAATTGACTTAAAAGGCAAAACCCATTAAGTATTACAATATTTAAATTTGAAAAAAAAAGACATCATCAAACGCTTCGCACGAAAACAATTCCTTTCGACTAAAGATTATCGGTGATGTTAGGAGCACAATCATCAGCGACCGCAGTGGTGACAGAAGATACGAGGTTGGAGGTTGATGGTTGGTTGTAGCTGGCGTCCATCGAACGAATGTCCCCCCTCTCTCCAGCATCACTTAGATTCGTCTCCGAAATCATATCAAGATTTATGAAATCCGAACTCAGATTATACTTCATATTAAAGGCATGAAGTTTCTGCGGGATCTGATCATAAAAATCATAAAAAGCCTGGTAATTGAACTGAACCGGCTCTTTCTGATTCGAATTTTGATTAGACTCCATATTAAAAGCATGGAGTTTCTGTGGGATCTCAGCATAATAATCGTACCGATTTTGATATTGCATATGATCATACAACTTGAGTGGAGTAACATCTGCATCTGCATCCACAACAACATGATAAGGAGGTGAAGAAGAAGAAGACTCACCCTTCTCCCTAAGGTTCTCCTCACGGAGGTTTAGCAAATTCTCATTTGCTAATTTAGTGATCCTCTGATGCGTACAGGTACAGATCTCGTGATTCACCATCTTCTTCGTCTGGTTTCTCAGCGACAACTCCATAAGCTTTGAAACCACCTCTTCAACACCTTCCTTTGATGGCCAAGGGAAGACGATTGCAAAGTTTCAACAACTCGTCGAGTTTTTTCAACACCATTTTCGTCCTCTTCTTGAATGTTATTTTCCTAGCTTTTTTGTCTTCTATGAACGCTAGCTTCAGCTTCTTCTTCATATTCATTATCATTTTTATGTTTTTTTTTCTTCTCTTTTTTTTTTGTGTGTTTGTGTATTTTCTGTAATTTGTTAGCATAAGAATTGTGTATTTTCTGTATTTTTTGTGTGTTTTACTCGTTAGGTTTCTTATCACGTTGTTGGACTCATTAACTTTAAATTACATCCATTCAGTTTTTGTAAAATCTCTTCTTAATATATCGTTAATGTAAATGTAGAATTGTGGATATAAAATAGTGTAGTAAAATTTTCTATATATAAGAGATTATTTCGCGGAAGAACATACCGTGGATCTCACGGAAATTTTAAGGCGCGAATAGTTTTTTAAATTCATCTACTAATTCCTTTTTCTATATACTAAAGAAAGAAAGTTTATGAAAAAAAGTTTGCAAAACCATCCAATGACATATTATTTAAAATAAGATTACGTTTACTTAAATAAATAAATAATATGTTCATCTATTTATGTGTAAATTTTTATTTTACTTGAAATCATGATAAATGGAGTTATTTTTAAAACCGTTATCATAATAAACTGATATATTTAATTAGATTAATTAATTTAAAAAAAAAAAATATATATATATATATGCNGCACATACGATAAAAAAATCTGACATGGCTGGAAAGTATTATTTTTTATTTTGTTGTCAGCTTAATTCAGTGGAAGAAAGCATAATATGGGTAAATTAACCGTTTAATGCATTAATATGATTTTCCCCATTTTGTTTCCTTATTTTTTCCATACATATTATATATATCTTTTGGGGGATTTTTTTCTTTTTGAAAATACATTTTGGGACATTAAGACCAAATAAATTTAAATTACAGCCATTAAAATAATTGTAAATCTCTCGTTAATTGACTAAATTATATTCATCCTTATCCGTGTGTGTAGGTACATTTAGATAGGGTTGTTATGACACTTGAGAAGAAAAATATAGTTTTTTTTTTTCCTTTTTTTATTTTTATACATTTTCCAATTTATTTTTTCTATACATTTACACAATTATTTTGTGTCATAAAAAGTTTAATGCATGTTTATATGTATAGTCATATGGTTGAATACTATATAATTTTAGATTTAGTTTGTAAATCCATACAAATATTATACCTTTTGAGGCAGATTTTCTTTTTTTGAAAATACTTTTGTGGAATTTGGGCTCAGATCTAGAAATATAGGCCTAAAATATATCGGGCCTTTCAGGCTGCGCCCGTTCGGGCTAGTGGGTTTTTCGGGCTTAGCTCGGCCGGGCTCGGGCCGGTCCGGAAAGCCCGAAAATAAACATTTTGATTGAGTTTGAGGTTTTGTTTAAGAATTTTTTTTAAAATATGGAGTATTTCCTATATATTTTTCACTGATCGAAAACCCTAATTTCCTAGTTGTGCCTTACTATAAATATATGAGTTTACAATTATTATTGGTGTGCATGTCTTGAAGAAATATAGAAATCGTCTTCAACCTAGACATGTTGAAACATTGATTTGTACACGCACTTGGTTGGATGGGTTTACGTTTCGTGATCCAAGTAACATTATTGTTCATTCATATTTACTTCATATTTTTAAAATAATTATCTATAGATTTTTAGTGATATTTCTATACGATTTATACATGTCAAATAAATGCCCAAAAAAACTTCGAATAGCCCTGTTCGGGCCGGGCCAAGTTTTAGAATATAAGTCCGATTTTTTTGGGTTGGGCCGGTCTGAACCGAATCGGACCAGTCCGATTGACATCTCTATGTACACTTAGATTTGTTATGACACTTGAGAAGAAAAACATAGGTTTATAGCTTCAATTTATATATATTTTTTTAAAAAAACTTCTTACCAAGATTAATTTATCTTACTATGTACGGTATTGGTTCATACATTTTAATTGATTTATAAGTCCATATAGTATTTTGGAAATCCTAATTGATTTTAAAACCAGAAATGATGATTTTAAAATAACAATGTTTACCCTCATATTTAAATATATGTATTTTTAATTAAGAACACTTTGAAATCCGTTAAAATATCTCATACATATTATTTGTGTGAGAGTTATATTTGTATTTATTTATGGTGTCCATTTCAAATAGTTATTATTTAATTTCAATAGTTTTTGTATTGATGTTTCTAGTTTTATTTATTATTTCAAAAGAATTTTTAGTTAATCATTAATGTAATACTTAAAGGTTTTTTCTTTAAAATCAGTAATGTTATTTTCGTTATTAAATATGCATTCTCTTAGAAAATTTTAGTTCTATTTGAAGAAACTGAATCATTTTGAAAGAAAATAATAATTTGGATGTCTTCAAGAAATAATAAAAAAGAAATAAATTGATGATTTTTGTCAAAATCTGCGCAAATCACATAAGCAAAAACTTTTTTTTACTTTATTATTTGTAAATTCACTATTAATATATTTATGAAACAAACTTCACGATTTAGTTATTATAGATTTGTTGCCATGTTATTTAACCCAAATAAAAATATTTGTTGTCATGTTGATATTACATCATGGATTATATGTTGAGTGATCTTAAATATCCAAACTTGTGGTCTATGTAGAGTACTAATGTCTTTTACGAATGACTTACTGAAAAAAATGTATGTCCAAGTCACCTAGTAATCAACTAATCATAATAACACAACATTTAACTTATAAAATATATAGATGTAAACCTCTAACGCGTGTAGCTTTCTTGAACCATTCCCTTGACGGCCAAGCCTCCGGGAATAGCTTGTATGGGCTGAAAACAATCCCACGGGCTTTGACGTCGTAGAGTATCACCAGCTCTTCGAGTTTCTTTAACACCCAATTCTTGTTGTCAACTTTTTCGATGTTTCATAATTCTATGAACGTTATTTTCACATTCTTCCTCATATTTATTTTCTTTGTTATGTTTTTTGTGTGTGTATTTGTTTTGTTGCTCTTAAGCATTATTTATATAGTAAATAATGAGTACTTTTACTTTGGGACACTAGTAAAAGTACCATATCTTTACTATATAAACAATCGTTAAGCCAACAAAACAAAATACACACACCAAAAAACATAAGAAAATATGAATATGAGGAAAGAAAGTGATATTGACGTTCATAGAAGATGAAACATCGAGAAAGACGACATCGAGAAAGGGGTGCTGATTGTTGAAGAAACTCAACGAGCTGATGAAACTCTGCGACGTCAAAGCACGTGGAATTGTCTTCAGTCCATACAAGTCATTCCTAGAAGCCTTGGCCGTCAAGGAAAGGTTTCAAAGTTTAAGGAGTACTTGTCAATTAAACACTTCATTTAGAAAAAAATTCCCTTGAACTAAAACTAATTGGTGATGTTAGGAACACAAATATCAGCGGGGCGGTAGTGACGGAGGACACGAGACTGGTGGTTGATGGTTGGTCACTACAAGAAAACAAACGTTTTTCGACGGCAGTTTCTGTCGAAAATCCGTCGGAAATGGATTTCAACCGTCGGTTCCAGCTCGTCGGAAATTACCGACGGATTCCAGTCGTCGGAAAATGGTCGGAATATTTCCGATGGATTACCGACGGCCGTATTTCCGACAGATTTCCGACGGACGATTTCCGACAGACGATTTCCGACGGAACTAAATAATTTGATTTTTTTATTAATTATTAATTCAAAATTCAAAAAATTTAAATATATTAAATAATAATCTAATTAATTAATGAAAATCAATTATAAATATAAAAATTTCTTAATTAATAAATTCATTAAACAAAAAAATTCATAAAACATAAAATGTGATAAAAAAAAACAAAAAACATAGTTAGTTCGGAAAGAGACGGGGGAAGGCGTTCTTCATGATATTCTTCATATCCGTGAGCTCTTCCCGGGTTGAGTTGTGTGCGTACTCCAACTCCTCGACCTTCGCGTCACGGTCTTTCACCGTTTGGATGAGCCTCTCGATTTCGTCCTTGTACTCCGAAGCATATCGAGGACCCGAAGAAGAAGATTATTGGGTCGGAATCGGATTGCTCGGACTCCGGGACTTTAGTTCCCGAGGTCAATCCGCTACGAGACGTACCCCGAGAATGATTGCGTCCATGGAAGCCCAAACGGAGAGAGTCCTCGTTATTCCTGCGAGAAAAACATAATAACGTTAGTATATTGAATTGTAAAATTCCAAAAAGTTCAAAAAAAATTCAAAAATTTCAAAAACTTTCTAAATTTCAAAAAATTTCAAAAAAATTTCAAAAAATTCCTAAAATTTCGAAATTTTCAAATGTTCCATAAAATTCAAAACTTTCATAAAAATTCTAAAAACTTTTTTAATATGTTTTGTATTGTATAAATTTCTAAAAACATTTTATAAAATAACCTATAAACGTTTTTATAAAAATCAAAAATTTATAAAAACGTTTTTAATTAGTTAAAAATTCTGAAAAAATCGATTCTAATTTTCTAAATACTAAAAATTTCTAAAAACCCTAACAAATTCTAAATATTTAAACGTTTTTAATTATCTAATTAAAAAAACTTTACTAAAATTCTAATCTAACAATTCTAATCTCATAAACCCTAAAAACTTTCATTCCACCAAACAAATACACAACAAATCTCATTCCAAAAAAAAAAACTATCAAAACTAACCACCTAAATCTAATAAACTCTAAAAACTATCAAAACTAACAAGATTTACAAAAAAAAAATATAAACACTTACACATGATCCATGATTGATGATGAAGAATGAAGATTTAGAGAGATTGGAAGTGATAGCAACCAAAATCGTCCGATTTTAGAGAGAGAAAAAGAAGAAAAATGGTAAGAGAGAGAAAGGTGAAAGAGAGAAATGAGGGAGAAGACAGTTCGTGGATAATAAATCTATGGATTTTCGACGGCTATATCCGTCGGAAATCCGTCGGATTATTTAAAATTGTTTAGGCGGTCAATTTTCTCGCGGTCTCAAAAAAACCAAAATCCGTCAGAATGGGAATATACCATGCATGTGTTTCTATTGGGCACTCAACCGACACGTATCGAAGGACCCATATCCGTCGGAAATTTCCCACGTATTTCCCACAGATTTAGGGTATATTTGGAGTTTATGGTTTATGGTTAAGTGATATGGTTTAACTATCCCTAATCTACATGTTTCATTCAAAAAAATTGTTAGTTCATCAATGTTAAAAACTTTCTATGAGTTTATTAATTTTACAACATAAAACTTAAACAATTCACATAACATCTACTATACCTTATACTCTAACTTATACTAACACTTCCATCAAATTTTATAAAATCTATAACACACATTTATTTTGATATTTGACAAGTTGAAGCTATTGTTTATACATCATACATTTTTTTCTCTACAATTTCTACAAAAAAAAAAACCTAAACCCTCTACCCTAAACCACAATTTTGGTTATCCGTCATAAAATTTCCCACGGATTTCCGAGATTACACTAACCCGTCGGAAATCCGTCGGAAAATTTTCCACGGATTTCCGACGGATGTTACTTAACAATTTTTTTTTTTGGTTTTTCGAAAGGGTGATAACATCCGTCTAATTTCCGTCGGAAATATTCCGACAGACGCATGTCGTCGGAACGCCGTCGGAAACTTCCGACAAATTACCGACGGGTACAATTTTCCGACGGATGTTAATTTCGTCCGAATTCCGTCCGAAATTACCGACGGAATTACGTCCGTCGGAAAGCACCATGTTTTCTTGTAGTGGGTGGTGGCTGTCGTCCATGGAAAGAATGCATGCATGCTCTCCAATATCCTGATTCGAGTTTAGATTTAACACCATATTTATAGCATGAAATTTGTTGACCCAAAAAAAAAAAAATCATAGAATGGAATTTATGTGGAATTTTATCATAAAAATCATAAAGAATTAGGTAATTGAATTAAACCGGCTCTTTATGATTCTGATTCATATAGGGAAGAAGACTTATCATCAATCGTGTAATCTCATCGAAATACTTATCATCAAAACAACCAAATTTGGAATATTTCTTTCATCGAAATAATACTTCTCCATATTTCATTATCTTCGTGTTGTTGCAGATGCGGCAGATAATGCCTTTAAATAGGAGAATTGCTCTCTCTTCTTAGGGTATCCACACACGCACAATTTAACAAATTTACAATTAAACTCTATTTATATTTCGTGTTTCTTTGTATTTATTATTACTTATAATTAATATTTATATAATTTTTATAATTAATATGTAACAATAAAACTTAACGTGATAAAATACAATTTAAAAACACGAAAAAGAATAACCTGACTAGAGACCATTTAAAAACTTAAAAATTTTAAGTTTAATTGAATTGAACCAACTCTTTATAATTCTAATTCATATTATTACTTTAAATCTGATCATAAAATTCGATTTCACAAAGTCCAACATATGTGAAATGAACATATGTGAAATGAACACAAAGACAAAAGTAGATGAATAAAATTATAGAAAAATGATACGAGAGAGAATCTAAAAAATGGACTAAATGATGGTAAACCATCTACGCTTGGGAAATGAATGAAAAAAGTAAGTATCAATAGGCCAAAAATCTTAAAAGAGAGTGAAGATAGCTAATTTTTGTTGGAGGATATGAACAATTTTTATACAAATTCTTTCTGAAGTGTGATTTTACATTTATTTGCTTATACATACAATAGATACTTATAAGAGACAATGACATTCTAAATGTCAAATTTGAGTTTTTTTCTGAAAGTTTATAAGAAATGTTTGACTATGAAACTAGTATAGTATCAGTACCTATTTCGAAGTAAGAAGTTCCACATTTCTACACTAAAGAACAAGTCATGATTTTGAGATTTCACAACCAAGCACATGACAATTACAGAGTAATACACGTAATCTTTATAGTATATTTCGAGTGGAAATGTGATTCTACACCATGATCCAACATAGTAACACGGAGTGATACGTAATCTTTATAGCCAATTTTTTATGATTGAGTAGTAGATGATAAGTAATAACAACAAAAAAAGATACGTTTGTCGTTTGCAAAAAAATGGGTGATAAACATGATTTTCGTTTGTTTTACTATTTTTTATATGTTAGTATATTTTTAGAAATCAAAAATTGACTTTTAAAAAAAACAATTGTAGGGAAGTTATACTAACAAATTCACATGGAAGGATTACCCCACACCACACATATCCATGAAGAATTTTTTTTTACTCGAATTCGGATCCAAATTCAGATCAATATTTTTGATTCAAATTCAAGTCCATATTGTGATCATAAAACTCAATAAGAACATCCACAACATCCATATCCGCAGCTTTGTACGGAACTCCAACAACATGAGGAGGAGGTAAAGAAGAAGACTCACTTGTAAGGTTCTCGATCCTGCGAGTAAGCCAATTGTTGATAGTCATTAATATAATAAATACATGAACCTTGAATATCCTTTTCACCATCTAAATGATACTCCATCTCCTCTCCTTTGTGACAACCAAACATAAATTATTCGATATGAGAATCTCGATTCTCCATACGCAGCTTCAGTAATTGCTCTTTTGCGAGTATATCCCGCTTGATCCACCATCTTCTTGGTTTGCTCACTCATCGACAACTCCTTAAACATCAAAACAACCTCTTCAACACATTCCTTTGTCAGCCAAGCCTCCAGATTCCAATTATACGGGCTGGAGACAATCTCACAGGCTTTGACGTCGCAGAGTTTCACCAACTCGTCGAGTTTCTTCAACAGCCCTTTCTTCTTCTTCTTGATTGTTGTCTTCCTCGCTTTTTCATCTCCTATGAGTGCTAAGTTCACATTCTTTCTCATTTTCACTGTCTTTGTTATGCTTTTTTTTTGTGCATGAAGATTATTTTGTTGGCTTGAGGATTGTTTATATACTAGTACTTATGAGTTTCTTATCACTTTACCTGACTCATTTACAGCCACTAAGTTATTGTAAATTTCCTAGATGAATTTGATTTGGTATTTTCTCCAGACACTGCAACAACTATGAAAAAAGAACTCCCGAAAATCTATCTGGCTATGCACCATGGTTTTTGCTCATTTCATCTTTAGAACAATATTTTAACACTGTTTGTGTGGGTAAATTAAGGATTGTTGCCATTTGTGGAAAAAACATACAATGCTTGTATTCGCGTGAGTTTATTGAGATTTTTCAGTAATATGATGAGGAATAAATGTCTACGTCTGGCCAAATATCTAGAAGATGTTAGTTTAGCAAGTGGACACATTATTATGCACTTTCAATCTGCTACAGAATTATGACGGCCAATATTGCATAGTCGCATATCTATTGAATACACCGCATGAGTTACCAATAAATTCTATTCTTGAGACAATCATATTAACTCTCTCTAGGTGGTTGTATAAACGAATGGAAAACGTTGTAAAGTACGAGAATACAATGAAAAAGTTGGAAATCAAATGTAGTGAACGAGTTTTGGTGACCAAGTTTGACGAAACAATGACATTTGATTTTTACCAAGTATTTGATATTTGAATTCACGAATGTGGTATATATCTATTGTGATCAAAAGCAGGGTTGGCTCAATACTTTTGGGGGTCTCTGGGCAATAAAAAAAAATCGGGGTTTTTCGGCAATAAAAACAAATTTGGGCCCTTGGGCAATAAAAACAAAAATTCAGAGCTCCTTTTAATGTTATTTTTAATCTAAAAAGCTATGGGTCATGGGACTTACGCCTCATTGCCATGTCTCCTAAGCCGCCCTCATCAAAAGTTGTATAATAGATTATCATAAACCTAATATGAAATGGATTACCACGTGGTGCATGCATGGCTGCTCTTCTATATAATGAAAATGTCTAGATGGTCTTATATTAACGCATTCCAAATTTTCTATCAAATAATTTGAAGTAACATACTCTAAAACTATAGTTAAAGACGCATATTGTAAAAATAATCTCACAATGGAGGAGACACCTAAAATCTTAAACGGATCCTTTGTTTAGTGGACATAATTCAAATTTGTTCTCATTAACAAATCTTGTTTAAAAGCAATTTTACGTATAATCAAAAAATTGTATTGCTTGTACGATGTATTGTGAATTGGAATTGGTCATATCACAGCTATCTCTACAAAAACTTGTGTATTTTCTTAATTATAATTTTGAAAAATTAATACAAACATCAAGTATTAAATATTTTTCATATGATTTGTATCTTGAAATCTATTGACATCAAGAAGAAAGATAAATATGGCTTACAAACAAAGATTTTACCAATCATATTTTTTCACTGGCTCGTGGCCATCTTCCGTTAAGTAGATCCCATCATCTCTAGCATCCCAAAAGTAAATTGCACCAAAATAAAGAAAATAAGGAGATTCTTTATATGCTGTTATTTGTCTAACAAATGTAAAGCCAACCCCATGCGATAGTTCGCATTCGAAATGAGTTCCACCGAAAAACCTATCTCCAAATTTAATATAATATAGGTACGTACGACGCACTAAGTGAACACCAAGATCGTCTTTATCAGATATACAATGGATTTTGAGAACATCATCGTTTCTGCTAAAAGAGTTTCTAAAATATATTTTGTTTTTCGGATACAGTTTGCTAGCGTTGTTTGATCCAACACACAAAGCAATAACAAAGAAGAAAATACAGAGATCATTCTTCATAATTTGGAAAGATATTTGTTTTTAAAAAAAAATTTGTATATATTTTTAAAAATTTATTAGCCTAAGAAGTTTATATATAAATTAATAATGGTAATGCATTCAACTT
>PKMM01030072.1:6703-43253 GCA_002933915.1 Eutrema heterophyllum
AGGCGAAGAACTAATTTAGATGGTGAATCCTAATTATTCAATTAACCTAACATTCAGAGAAAACCCTTATGAGAACCCTGAACCTAACAAGAGAACTACTCAGAAATGATAATTGAGACAATAAACATGGCTGAAATAATACTCAAATAAATAATAAAAAGTAGAGTAACAAGAAGGTTCGAAATCTTCTCTCAGACGAACAGAGTCTTAGACTTGTCTCCCTCCGAAAGCTCTCTCACAAAACTCATTGTTCTTGTTCTTGCCAAAGTGGCTAAAAACCTAATTAAAACTCCTAAAACACGTTTTGGGCTAAATAGTAAATAATAAAGTTTTCTGGGCAATTTTGCAATTCTTCAACTCTTCATAAAAGTCGCGACTCGTCTTGATGCAGTGAGTATCGACCGATACTAGGCAGTGTTGATCGATAATGAGACTCCAAATCAGGTACTCAGCTACACGAGCTTCTGTTTTTGTCCAAAATGCTCCAAAAAGCTCTAATATCTCCAATTATGCTCCAAACGTGCTAAAACCTGAAAAGACTCTAAAACGCTACAAAATAGTAGAAAGACTCTATAAAATGGACCTCTATCATGGGTTAAAAGGGGTAAAATCCATGATATATCAATTCCCCCAGACTTAGCCTTTGCTTGCCCTCAAGCAAATAAAAGACTAAACCAGAGAAAGAGGTTTGTTAACACGGAGACTCACCTATTCATGAAACACTGCAATGACCCTTTTCCCTAGCACCCAAATGTTACCTAACCAGTTCCAAGACTAACCACCATGTACTTCTCCTTAGGCATTCGCAGCTTCCCTAGACTACACACATTATTTCGCAGCATTGTTCAATTAAACCCCTCATCGCCAGTTTCATCGCTATAATTAATACCAAGAACTTTCTAGATTCTTTCCCATACAATATCATGACAAGGGACCACCCAATTTCACACTTTTTGTATCACTTTCTCTCCCCCAAACTTATTTCTTATTATGTTCTTTCTTTATTTTATTTTTCTTTCTTTAGATTACGCATATACACATCAAGGTATGAGACGCGAGTATTGTTGGTGTTTGCCACCGAATCCCCAGTTCTTCCCTCTCAATGTATCAAAGGGTGTAGGCGAATAATGGCATCATAGGAAAATCCTAGCCTCGCTTCCAACCTTTGTGTGATCATTCCTCACCAAGTAGAATAATGGGATCGCTAGAAACATTCATAGCCCTCTACTTAGGAAAAAATCATTTCATCTTTTATGCTCTTATTTATTAACTTATAATAGGGGAGAGAGATACTAACACATGGGTTCCTTTGTCAGATATGAATGAGGAATCAAGCTCTATGAATACTAACCACATTGATGAAGTGCAAAAATTTGGCTCAGGCTTTAAAAGAACTCTGCTGGAAACATGTGTGTCTTCTAGTTAACTGGTCAGCCTTTGGATTTTTCATTAGTCGATCTGTAGCTGATTCTGTAACAGTGGACACTCAGAAGCAAAATCAAAACAACAGATTCAAGAACACGATCATAATCTCCAACAAAATTTTGACTCAATAAAACAAATTTGACACAAAAAACGACTGACTCTAAGAAAAACAAACACAATGTCAGCGACTACCTCCCCCAGACTTAAACAACACTGTCCCCAGTGTTATCAAGCCTGAGTTTGGTGAAAGAAATCAAATGAACAAAATGGAATGTGAAAATCGAAGAGGTTACCCGAGATGGTGATGAGGACTGGTATCGATCGATACCAGTAGGTGGTCGACAGAATTCCTCTTAGCAGCGATTATTGTTCCCAAAAATTGTGTCAAACGATCCAAATGTGTTATGGTTAGCACTGTTAGATCACTCAAACACAAGTCAAAAGCAACAAAAGATCATAAAAGCATAAGTTCCACAAAGTACAAAATGATAAAATGCTGACACAACGACTCAAAATAACAGAAGTCCAAACGAAAAGGGAAAAGAAAAACAAACGTGAAACCAGATAAACAAAGGACTAATCCTCCTCAGTGGCGTCAGAGTCATCGCCAGCAGTGCCAGATGGTCCAGCCTGATGTGGTGAGCCTGGTGAAATAGGACGCTGAGACGCCATACAGCTGCATCGAGACATAGCACTCCAAATAGTCTGAAGACTCTCGACAACGTAGCGCTGAAACAGATCCATCTCAATCGCAGGTGGCGTAGGAAGAGTTGGTGTAGGAGCAGGTTCGTGTCTCGCTCGTGATTTTCCCCCAGCAGGGCCATATGCAGGCGGACGGGCTCTAGTAGCTGAGCCTCGACGTCTAGTGACCGGTGTAGGCTCCATATCAGCAGTGTCAGGGGCGAAGAGTAACTCAGTAGGATCACCGCCAATGTCTGTCAGATCTGTGTTGGGGAGCTGAACCAGATAGTCCCCAACAGAAGTGCTAAAAACCCAACGCCTATCAGGCTTCACCCAGCGCAGGTGCTCCAGGTGCGCTAAGTCCATAAGCTCGCGGGATGTCAATATCGAGCAACTAGCGGTGCTGATCCCAAGATGCAGAAAAATGGGAGTGAGGAGACTGCCAACCATCTCAGTCTTCTAGCGACCTGTAGTCCTAGAAGACTTGCCGCGTCCGGTAAAAGGCTTCACCTTCAGCGACTCCAAGTGGTGCGCCAAAACAGCACCTAAGTTGACCGCAAGGTCCATCTCGGGCCACTCATACGCGTCATCATCAATAATGTCCCTGATCCCAATGGACAACACAATCAGCTCGGCTACCCTCATCTTGTTAGGCTCCATCTTGCATAACAAGGTGTTGCTCAAGATCCTAACAAGACAGCGCAGGACATGATGGCGCACATCCATCTGTGTGGTGGTCTTGCTGTCATAGACCCCGTGCCCAAAATGAGACCAGAATGCCTCAATATCCAAGAACTTGCGTGGAAGCTCACACCTCGAAAAATCTCTGTTAAACCCATATATGTCGTAGAGCTCCTGAAAAGAAATCCTGTAGCGCACACCTCGAATCAGAAATGTCAGCACACCCTGTTGTGCAGTCATTGGAGGCTCACCAGTGTAGTAGACGCGGATAGTCGCGAGGAACTGGCGGACCAAGTCGAGGTATAAGTCATATTGCCGCGTAGGCATCGTCCCCAGTCCGATCTTCCGGATCAAACCATCAAGCTCTCTGTCAAAGCCCAGATGTCTCATAGTGTGCGTGTCCACAAATCGAGTGGGGCGCACATCAACCTCCTGCCAGGCGTTGTAGAAGATCGAGTCATAGTCGTCCCACTCCTCTGAAATAGGCATGTGCGTGCAAGACCTACTCTCTGTAATCTCCTTATCGGAGCCCTCGTAATCATCTCTCAAGCGTATCATGGCCTTCTCGCTGGTCTTAGGCCAAGGAAATCGAACTGTCGTGCGAGGAGGCAATGGTGATGAAGGCGCAGGTACCTCGGGTGGTGCGTCTCCTAAGTGTCTACCGAAAACAACTGTGAAGTCTATAGAATTTGCGGTCTGAACCTTGTAGTGGTTCTCGGTGAGACAAGCGATAACCGTTCCCACTGTCCAAACCCCGTCCTCTTTGAACTCGACGCGAGCGTGCAACATGTATTCTTTCTCAGGTGGGTGGGAGCTGGAGGCTTCATCGGTACGTGGCTTCTTCCTAGGTGCCATCTGCATCATCAACAAACACGAAACACAGCATAAATCCAACATCTCTCTCAAACACAGCAATCTTGGCTAAGTAAAAGTGTGAGAATCGACCGATACTATGGTAGTATCGATCGATACTCAGTCATGTATCGAACAGTCACGAAGAACACAAATCCAAAAATTCCAAAATTGCAAACCAAGGGTAATGAAGCTTAAAGCAAGGTTCGAATAGGCCTAGAACACACTAATCAAGTGATAATCATCCAACAAAACGAGTTCTCAGAGCCTAAAAGTCGAAAATCTAAACTTGGTGCATGGATTGAAAAGGTGAAAATTCGTGTTACATACCTAGTAGATCGTGAGAATGAATGAGAGAATGGTATAGAGCACGAAAAACCGAACAGAATAGACTCAAAAATCACTCAAAAGCGTTGAGAAACGAAGATTTGGTGATTTTTTGTGAAAGAGAGCGTGTGTCGGTCGATGAGAGTTGTGAGGCAAAAGGGAAAAACCCGTAGGGTTTATAAGGAAACTTACCTGGGCGGCGGGTATCGACCGATACTAGACAGTGTCGATCGATACTCGTAGCAAGTTGTTGCTTCTCAAGCGCATGGAGGGTGTCGATCGACACTGGGTGGTGTCGATCGATACAGCTCGTCCGAATCTGTTTCACGTGACACAACGAAACACAAAACTAAAAATAAAAAGAAAGGAAAAAGATATGTACAGACTCACCAGTGGGTTGCCTCCCACCAATCGCTCGTTTAACGTCATTAGCTTGACTGTACTGCCTTTTAGGTAGCGGGTGCATCATCCAGAGGCATCATGTGTCCATATGGGATCTCAGTTCTCCGTATGTAGTGTTTCACCTTTTGTCCATTGACAGTGAACTCTTCGCCGGAGGGATTAGTCAGGACAAGTGCACCATGTGGTCGAACCTCCTTGACAGTGAAGGGACCTGACCAAGGAGAACGCAATTTACCAGGAAACAAATGCAAACGAGAGTTATACAGAAGTACCTGATCATTGGGTTTGAAAATTCGGTCGAGGATTTTCCTGTCGTGGTACGCCTTAGTCCTCTCCTTGTACAACCTCGAGTTCTCATAGGCATGATGCCTAATCTCATCCAGCTCGTTCAGCTCGATCAATCGCTTCTCAACAGCAGGCTTGATGTCAAAATTCAGCAACTTAGTAGCCCATGCTGCCTTATGCTCGATCTCCACAGGAAGGTGACATGCTTTCCCATACAGCAAATGAAAAGGTGTAGCTTTGTCTTATAAGCAGTCATGTAAGCCCACAGTGCATCGTCCAGCTTTGCAGACCAATCCTTCCTAGAAGTTCCCACTATCTTCTCCAGAATCTCCTTGATTTGCCTGTTGGAGACCTCGACTTGCCCACTGGTCTGGGGGTGATATGGAGTAGCCACACGATGATTCACACCATGCTTCTTCAGTAACCTCTCGAAAACCCTGTTGATGAAATGACTACCACCATCACTTATAACAATACAAGGCACTTCAAAGCGTGGAAAGATGATGGTCTTAAACAGCTTAAGAACCACCGAAGAGTCGTTGGTTGGACTAGCAATTGCCTCCACCCACTTAGAGACATAATCCACTGTAACTAGAATGTACTAGTTCTTGTATGACGAAGGAAAAGGACCCATAAAATCGATACCCCAGCAACCAAAAATCTCAACCTCAAGGATGAAATTCTGTGGCATCTCATGTCTCTTACTGATCTTCCCTCTCCTCTGACACACATCACACTGCGAGATGAAGGTATGAGCATCTTTAAACATAGTAGACCACCAGAAGCCTGCTTGAAGAACCTTGGACACCGTCTTGAAAGTAGCAAAGTGTCCAGCATACTCAGAACCATGACAGTGAAATAAAATCTCAGGTACCTCCGATTTAGCAATGCATCTCCTGTAGATACCATAAGAGCAATGCTTGTACAGGTAAGGCTCATCCCAAAAGTATCGCCTTATATTTCTTCAGGTGCTTTGGCTTTGTATCGGCAGCGAGGAAGTTGGCAATTTCAGCATACCATGGTAGATCAGAATCCACTGCAGCAACAAGATATTCCTCAGAAGCACAAAGATGTTCCACGGTCAAAACAGGTTCAGAAGCCGACTAGTATCGACCGATACCGAAACCTGCAATTCGTGGGAATTGCTGATTTTCGGTGAAGCCACTTTGGAAACCAGTTTCCACGTAGTAAATGGACTCCTCAGGTAATTGATCATCAATAGGTATATTTGTATCGAGCTTCAACCTCAAAAGAGGATCAGCAACTCCATTCTCCACTCCTCTCTTGTCCTTTATCTCAATATCAAACCCTTGGAGCAAAAGAACCCAACGACAAAGACGAGGCTTGAGATCCTTGTTCTGCATCAAATACTTGAGAGCAGCATGATCTGTGTGAACGATCACTTTGCTCCCAATCAAGTAAGGTCGAAATTTATCGAAAGAGAAAACCACTGCAAGTAATTCCTTCTCTGTTGTGATGTAGTTCCTCTGAGCATCGTCCAATGTTTTGCTGGCGTAGTGGATGACATGCAGCTTCTTATCCTTCCTCTGACCCAGAACAGAACCCACAGCATAATCGCTGGCGTCGCACATAATCTCGAAAGGCAAATTCCAATCTGGAGGTTGCACAATAGGAGCACTTACCAATGCCTTCCTAATCTCCTCAAAGGCTGCAAGACACTCTGGTGTGAAATCGAATTGTGTCTCCTTGCATAAAAGGGCGGTGAGTGGGCGGGTTATCTTGGAGAAATCCTTGATAAATCTCCTGTAAAACCCAGCATGACCCAGAAAACTCCTAATATCTTTCACAGAAGTCGGTGGTGGTAGACCTGTCATAACCTGAATCTTAGCCTTATCAACCTCGATCCCAGCTTCAGAAACCTTGTGCCCAAGAACAATGCCATCTTGAACCATAAAGTGACACTTTTCCCAATTAAGGACTAAGTGTTTCTCTTCACACCTCTGTAGCACCTTGCACAAGTTAGCCAAACAGTCCTTGAACGATGATCCATATACTGAAAATTCATCCATGAACACCTCCATAAAATCCTCAATCATGTCTGTGAAGATAGACATCATGCATCTCTGAAAAGTAGCTGGAGCATTACATAATCCAAATGGCATTCTCCTGTATGCGAATGTGCCATAAGGACATGTAAAAGTCTTCTTCCCCTGATCATCTGGATGAATCGGAATCTGGACTAAGCCTGAATACCCATCGAGTAAACAGTAGTAGGGATGACTAGCCAACCTCTCTAACATCTGGTCAATGAAAGGCAATGGGAAGTGATCTTTCCTTGTGGCCGCATTCAACTTCATGTAGTCAATACACATTCGATGCCCAGTGATAGTTCTAGTAGGAACCAACTCATCTTTCTCATTCTTCACCACAGTTATCCCTCCTTTCTTAGGAACAACGTGCACTGGATTAACCCAAGAACTGTCTGAGATGGCATAGATAACCCCTGCATCCAAAAGCTTCCTAACCTCCTTCTTAACCACTTCTTTCAGATTTGGATTTAGCTTCCTCTGATGCTCAATTGTAGCATTTGACTCGTCCTCAAGATGAATCCTATGCATGCACAGATCCGGTGATATACCTGAAATGTCATCAAGAGAATAGCCAAGAGCTTTGCGATACATGCGCAGCTTGCTCAGCAGTAAGGCAACCTCTGCGTTGTTCAAAGAAGCATTAATAAACACAGGGTATGTGGAATTAGGACCAAGAAAAACATACCTCAGATTGGCTGGAAGTGGCATGAGTTCCACCTTAGGAGCTTTCTCCTCGCTCCAATCTCCAAGCTTAGCAGCTTGTTTGGAACATTCGCCCAACCCCCTGTCCGGCCGTAGGGTATCGACCGATACTAAGGGAGTATCGATCGATACTGATGGTGCAGTGTCAAGCATCTTCGAGTAACCAGCAGCGTCTTCACTCAAGAACACCTCAGATTCAGCTGAACAAACCAATGCCCTCTCCAACGGATCCTCAGGATGCATCTCCAAGAAGTACTCTTCAGCAATATCCGTGAAAGTATCAACGAAGAAAGTCTGCCCATCGATAGTCGGTCTCTTCATCATCTTCTCCATGTTAAAGGTCATGACCAAATCACCCATGTTAAGATCTATCTTCCCATTCCTGCAATCAATCAATGCACCAGCTGTGGCAAGGAATGGTCTACCCAAGATAAGAGGATCTCTGGGCTCAGCATCATACTCCAGGACAATGAAATCAGTCGGAATCAAGCAATCCCCGATCTTAAGGAACATCTTCGAGTAGCCCTTCTGGAAGTCGCACTGAGCGATCAGCAAGTATCAAAGAAATCCTGGTGGGCGTGAAATCTGTCATACCCATCCTCTTGGCAACTGAATATGGCATGAGGTTCACACTTGAGCCAAGATCGCATAGAGAACGCTCGAACCTTTCGGTGAATATCGTACAATCCAACACAAAGCTCCCTGGATCTGGAAGTTTCTTTGGGATTATGTTGGTTAAGATTGCACTGCACTATTGAGTAAGCATCACACATCCTTCTTCAAGGTTTACGTTGCTAGACACCATCTTTTTGACATATCTTCTTAAAGCTGGAGAAGTCTTAATAGCATCTAGGAAAGGTAGTTCGACAATCAGCTTGTCCAATATATGCTTGCATCTAGAATCTTCTACCTCCTTCTTAGTCTTCCCAACAGCTCTAGGATAGGGTATCCTCGGTATATAGACTCATTCTGCAACTACCTTAGGCACTACATTCGATGTCTCAGGTGTCTTATCGGCAGTAGACTCAGTATCGACCGATGCTTTGGGAGTGTCGATCGACACTGGGGTTTTGGAGTTGTCCCGTTGCAAGATTTTGACTGGTGTCGATCGACATTGGGGTGTATCGATCGACACTGGGGTGTATCGATCGATAGCCTGGGGATTTCAGAATCCTCATCGTCGAGATCGACAAAAAGTAATGCATCTTTCACTCCTGTATTCACCTCTTTTCCACTCCTCAGAGTGATTGCATTGATGTGCTCCCTCCTTGGGTTTTCTCCTCTGCCTGAAAGAACACCCTCTTGTCTTTTCACAGCTTCCGAAGTTTGAGCAACCTGAATTTCCAACTTCTTCTGACTCATGCTAAGCGCTTCGATCCTTCCATTCAAGGTCGTGTAAAGATCATCCAACTTCCCATTGAAGCTCACTGTCATCTTATCCTGCCCTTGAACCAGCTGTTCAAGCATAGCTTCGATCTTACTCTCAGAATTCTTAGCATGTACCTGCTGATAAGATGAATTCCCATAGTTCCTTGTGTAACCACTGCTCTGAAAAGGTTGCTCGTTAAACTGATTCGATCCAGAACCACCTTGATTACCCTCAGACTTGAACCCTCCTTGCTGAAAGTTGTTGTTGAAATTTCGGTTGTTGTTGTATTGATTCCTCTGACCTTGAAAACCAGAGCCACCAATGTAGTTAACATCCTCTACCTCATCCTCATTGAAAACCTCGACATCTTCAGCAAAATGAACAGCCTTCGTCGTCTTGCTCATCAACAGGTTATGCATAGAATCCAGTTTGGCTTGAACCTCAGCAATCTGTGAACCTTCCATACCACCAGCTAGCTTCTTACGCTCCATGTCAGAACTCTTAGTACTATTGCTAGACGCAAAATTCTCAATCAGCTGGTAAGCATCATCTGGATATTTGGTAAAGAAATTCCCATTGCTCGCAGAGTCTAGTGCCATCTGATACCTCCAGTCAATCCCTCTGAAAAAGAAACTCAGCAACTGAATCATAGTGTACCCATGTTGTGGACAATCCCTCTGATACGATCTGAATCTCCCCCAAGCAGCCTTGAAAGCCTCAGTCATTCCCTGAGAAAACTGGGAAATCTTATTCCTAAACTCTTCTGATCTCGCATCGTCATAGAAGTTATTCAGGAAAGCAATCTTAGTTTCATCCCATGTAGTCAATGACCCAGCTGGTAGTTGCTTGAGCCAATAAGAAGCATCCCCACCAAGAGAGTATGAGAAAAGCTTACAGAACAAGTAGTCGTAGGACACTCCATTGCATTTGATGCTAGAAACCAAGTCCTCGAACTTCTCGATATGATCCATGGGGTGTTCATTAGAGAGACCATGAAAAGTGTGCTGACCTACAAGAGTGTAGTATGCAGGCTTCAGCTCGAAGTCATTTCTCTGAAAGGCAGGAGGACGAATCGCTGATCAATTTGCGTAGAACTGATCAGGTCTGTTGCATTCACCAATTGTTCTACCACGCTCAACCGCAGCGTTCTCAGCATTCACAACAGCTGGGGGCACAATTATGTTTCCATCTCCATCAAATCGTTGCCCCCTCTCGTTTCACAAATGACCCTCTCGGTCCCTGAAAGCTCCATCATCTTCACGAATCAAAACCACTAGATTGTTGTTCATCTTTGATGGCTTCTTTGCTTTCCTTTTTGTGCGTTCCAAAAGTGCTAGTTCCTCGTTGGAAAGATTAACTAGCTGACTGCTCTTGTTTCTCTTTGTTTCGCGATTAGGCATTCAACCTGAAACACAAAAGAATCAAGAACGTAAGTAATTGATATACGCGACGGGTATCGACCGATACCACTAGGGTGTCGATCGATACTCGACGATTTAGTCGAAACTCTAAACTAAAATCTAATGGCGAAATTGAGTCCCCGGCAACGGCGCCAAATTTGATATGCTCAAATTAATACCCTAAAAAGTACTAAAGCAGTGTTGTTGTATAAGTAGGGGTCGAACACAAGAACTCCAGAATTCACGTAATAGATTATTTAGATTCGAGCTAAGCTAAACCAAAATATGTAATTTAAAGCAATACATAATTTAAATGGGTTGTAAGTCAAATAGGAGAAAGATAGATTCATGGCAATTCTTAGGAATTCAATGAATGTAGATAGACTAACTAACATGATTCAGATTTAGTGCGGTTCTTGAACTCAAATCACTAAAGTATAGCTAACCAACTCTCGTTACGAAAACTATCTAAGTCTAAATCCTAGAATTCCAAATCTCTTTGCGAATCCTAAAGTCTAAACCAGCTTTTAGTTCAAGTTTGATTTGTTCACAAAACAACTAAACCAAATCTCTTTGCGAGTAGTTATTTTGCTCACTCTAGGTTCTGTCAGGTAATTAATTGCACTCTCGTGCCTAACCAATTATCCTAAGATCTAAGTTCTAGGTGATCAGTCTAGAATTAGCTTTGAGAACAACCTAAGGCGAATAACTAATTTAGATGGTGAATCCTAATTATTCAATTAACCTAACATTCAGAGAAAACCCTTATGAGAACCCTGAACCTAACAATAGAACTACTCAGACATGATAATTGAGACAATAAACATGGCTGAAATAATACTCAAATAAATAATAAAAAGTAGAGTAACAAGAGGGTTCGAAATCTTCTCTCAGACGAACAGAGTCTCAGACTTGTCTCCCTCCGAAAGCTCTCTCACAAAACTCAGAATAAAATCAAGTGCTTCTAATTGTTCTTGCCAAAGTGGCTAAAAACCTAATTAAAACTCCTAAAACACGTTTTGGGCTAAATTGTAAATAATAAAGTCTTCTGGGCAATTTTGCAATTCTTCAACTCTTCATAAAAGTCGCGACTCGTCTTGATGCAGTGAGTATCGACCGATACTAGGCAGTGTCGATCGATACTGAGACTCCAAATCGGGTACTCAGCTACACGAGCTTATGTTTTGCTCCAAAATGCTCCAAAAAACTCTAATATTTCCAATTATGCTCCAAACGTGCTAAAACCTGTAAAAGACTCTAAAACGCTACAAAATAGTAGAAAGACTCTATAAAACTGACCTATATCATAGCTTAAAAGAGGTAAAAACCATGATATATCAGTCGGTGCTTAGCCTCTGGCCTCACACCGGTTTGTTGCACCGGTCGGATGTGATCGGTGTAGACGTGTGGATCGGCGGTCAGTCAGACACTCTAGAGGGAATCGGCCATATCTCTTCAACCGTTCATCCGAATGACCTGATTTCACCTCCTACGGCAAGGTGACTCTTTCCTCGACAACTCTCATGAATATACTCACAGCCAAATCCGATCGTATACCCTTCGTCCAGCCTGTTCTTTCGGGCACTTGGTGCGACCCCTATATCTCCTTTTTGGTCCATAACTCCAATTGTTTCCAAATTGCTTCCAAACACCTATAATATACTCCAAAACATGCAAGAACTGCCTAGGACTTAATATGAACACTCTAAACTCTAAATGAGACAAAACAATTAAGAAATGCTATGAAACTATATGCACATGAGGTGAAATCTAAGATGAATGAATGCATCAAGAGAATAAAATATGAGGATATCACCTAGAATCATCCTAATTCAACCTAATTGGACCCAAAACATATATATACTTATTTTTTAGCCTCTTTGAAGGCTAAACTTTATTTTTCTTAGACATCTTTCATCTCTTTCAATTATATACTTGGGAGAAGATCTCGGAACCTCTTTTGACAAATTTGGAGAAGATTTATGAACCCTCTTATTATTTATTGAATTTCTTTATGATTTATATCTCTTTGCTTATTCTCTGCAACTATGTGTGAGTAGATTTCATAGTTAGGTTTTAGGGTTTTCAAGGGAATTCATGAATTGCTAATTTAAGATTGTTAGATAGGGAATTATCGATTGGTTTCTTCATCTATTGTTGATCTTATTGCTGGAACTTGACTCGCGACCTAGTTTCTGATCTTAGGTGTATTTACGCGCCGAAAGCATTCGTTAAATTGTTTGAAAGAACATAGATGAGCAAAATATCCTGAACCAACGGGAGTTGATGTTATTTTGTTTTGTGAACTCATCAAACTCACTTATAATGCATGTTTAGGTTGTTGAATTCAACGGGAGTTAGTATTCATATATATAATACATAGGGATTTAATACTCTGGGAAGAGACTGATCTAGTCTAGTGATTTGAGTTCGTGAACGATGCTTAATGCTTTCCTTGCCTGATTTTCTGTTTTACAATCCATGGTTCCTGCGAATTTCCCTGAAGCCTGACGCCTTTAATTCATAAGTTTAATTCGTTTTTACTTAGCTTGTTATTTCATTGCATTAAAAGCACAAACAATTCTCATTTGTCTTAGCTTTACTTTACTCTTGCATTCTCGTAGTGTTACACTTGGTCCTTGTGGATTCGATCTCTAGATTACTACAACTTTTGCTGTGCACTTGCAGTAGTTTATTGTAGGGTTAAAACTCTGTGTATCAACATCTATTGACTACAAGATACCATATGAAGTGTGGTACAAAATTAAACTTGATTAAGTTATCTGAAGAGATTTGGTTGTATTGCTTATGTTCACGCAGATGATGGGAAGTTGAATCCCATAGCTAAAAGGGGGGTGTTATTGGGGTATTCAGCTAGAGTCAAAGGGTTTATGATTTGGCTGATAGTAGAGAAGAGGTGTGGGGTTAGTAGAAATGTGATCTTCAAGGAAGATATTATGTATAATGCTATAGTGAAAGACATTCCACAACTAGAATAACTTAAAGAAGGCAACATGTCGGTGGAGTTTGAGATAAACATGAGAAAAGACATGTCTGCAGGTAATTCAAGACAAGATCATACAGTGCATGATATATCTGATACAAATAGTGAACTAGAGCTGAATGCAGATGGTGAAGAGATTGTAGATCCTCCCAGTATGTTGGCTAGAGACAGAACAAGAAAAGAAATACTAGTTCCATTAAGATGGTGGATCATGCGTATGTAACAATAGAAGAAGGAGAAGCAGCTGAGCCAAATGAATACTATGAAGCCACCAAGGACAAGGACTGGGAAAAGTGGAACAGAGCCATGATGAAGAAATGGTTTCACTGGCTATAAACAGGGTTTGGGATGTGGTGGAGCTTCCACCAAAAATAAAGGTCATTGGCTGCAAATGGGTATTTATAAGGAAAAAAGCTATTCCTGGAGTTGAAGGTCCACTGTTTAAAGCAAGACTAGTGGCTAAGGGTTTTTCAAAAAGAGAGGGCATTGATTACAATGAGATCTTTGCTCCGGTTGTCAAACTTGTCTCAATCAAGTTTTTGTTATAAATTGTAGCTCATGAAGACATGGATCTAACACAACTAGATGTTAAAAGAGTGTTTCTACACGGTGATCTAGAGGAAACGATCTACATGAGACAGTCTGAAGGTTTTGTTGAAAAAGGTAAAGAAGACTTGGTCTGCTTACTAAAGAAATATCTTTATGGTCTAAAGCAGAGTCCTAGACAGTGGAATCAAGAGTTTAATTAGTTCATGAAAGGGATTAAATTCATAAGAAGCGGTCATGACAGTTGTGTATATGTGAAAAAATTTGTTGATGGGAACTACCTCTATTTGTCTCTTTATGTGGATGATATGTTGGTGGCTTCTAAGAATAAGGATGAGGTAGCTGCACTCAAGAAGGAGTTGAGTGAATCTTTTGAAATGAAGGACTTGGATCCAACCAAAACGATTTTTGGCATGGAGATAAATAGAAACAAATTAGAATACAAGTTGGAGTTGTCTCATAAGGGATACATGCATTGAAAAGATTCTGAAAGTGTTTCACTTGGATCAAGCTAAGTCAGTCAAGACTCCTCTAGGAGTTCACTTCAGCTTAAAGCAGCTACATAAGAAGAACTAGAAAGACAAACTGAATATATGAAAGATATTGTGTACGTAAATGCAGTGGGGAGTATCATGTATACGATGATTGGGACAAGGCCTCTGGTTGATATGTTAAGTAGATTCATGGCTAATCCTGTAAAATATCATTGGTTAGATTTGAAGTGGATTCTAAAATACTTAAGGGGGACTTCAGAGACTAAGCTTGTATTTCAGAGAAGTGAAGAGTTAAAGCTAAAAGTTTATTGTGATGCAGATTTTGCCTCGGATCTTTGACAGAAGGAGGTCGATCACATATTTTATATTACCCATGGTGGTACATCTGTTAGTTGGAAGTCAGCATTACAGAAGGTAGTGGTTTTGTCGACTACACAATCCGAGTATATCACTTTGACAGAATCAGCAAAATAAGCAATCTAGTTGAATGGTTTGTTTAGGGATTTTGGTTATAGTCGAGGGCATATGGAGTTATTTTGTGATTCTCAGAGTGCTATTGCTCTGTCAAAGAACAATGTATTTCACGAGAGGAAAAAACACGTGGAAACGAAATATCATTTCATTAGGGAGAAGATCGAAGAGAACAAGGTTGAAGTCACTAAGATTTCAACGCTGATAAATCCTGCAAACATGTTTACCAAGGAGTTCCAGTGAACAAGGTGGTTGAAGCATTAATATAGATGCTTAGAATATGTTTTGAATAGAAGAGCACGAATTTTGGGATCGTGGAGAAGCTACGGAGAGCAAGGAGTACAAGTAAGAGCATAGTATTGAAGCAAGAATGACTCTTAAGTCATTACGTGGAGATTTATTGAAATTAATGGGCTCAAGTCATTGGGCCTCGGAGGAATGCGTTTGGGCTTGAGGTACATTAGGCAAAACGCGGCGTTTAGCTCTGTCTCTTGATCGTTTCTCGGAGAAGTCTGGTACTGTCGTTAAGTTTGTGACAGCGTCGTCAGTAACGACTAACGGTGGGAGACTTTGGTATATGAGCTGGATGTTGACTTCCTTTTAGGGTTATTTGATCACATTATTCTTGTAATCGTCTTTCTGGTGAAAGAGATAAGAGCGATTGTATTCAGAGTGGTGGGCGTGATCTTTGTACTCTGTTTCTCCGGTGGTGTAGTGGATTTTCCGGGAACGGTCCCGGCGTGAGTAGGCTGCCGTCACACCGACGGTGGAGGCTGAACACGTTAATCTCTTGTGTCTTTACTTTTCCGCAAGTTTCGTTTTCGTTTCATTCAAAAACTTGATCCGAAAACAGAGACGATCTCAATCGTGAAGCTCAAAGCAATCGAGCTTGAATCGGAGGGTTTTATAACATATCTAAAATCGAACCCAAAATCAAACTGAAACTGCATAAAAGCAAAGCAAACCAAATCAAGCTCAATTAAAAATTAACATTGTTAATTATCAATTGCTGTCATGCAGTTACCAAGCACTATAATATTTTACATTTCCATTTTATTTACTCATATCGATCTTTGTAATCTCCCAAAATTGACATATTTTATGTTTAATGCATCGTAACTGTAGTATTATTGATTTTATATCTATGGTGGTTTATGTGGAGAAAGTTATTCGACTATCCATTTCAACTTATATATGTATATTATTAAAAATTCTTACTTCTTATTAATTAATATCAATCTACCTTTGAAACAGACAGACTTAAACACAAACACACACACACAGAGACAAATAGATAGCCCTAAGTTCTAACTATGTGTAAAAAGCATTGTAAAAAGGAAAATGGATCAATCTACAATAATAACAATGGAACCTACAAAACTCTCGTATTCAGCTCTTGCGGATGATTGAGCAAGCCATGCACAATTACCCATTTAGGTTAATAAAAATTGAATTTTAATCAATTCCTTATTTGTACAAAAACAAAAACAAAAATCAAGTCTTTATTTGTCTATTCCCAAGGTGTTAGCTGCCTAGCTGGTGTACGCGTTTTTGCAGAAAAACTAAAAGTCGTCGAACAAAAAAGTTCGCTGAATTATTAGTGGTATTATTTTATTTTTATTGACTTCAAATGTACCGATTGACTTTACGTTTGATTTTTGTTTGCTCCTATAATCTCAATATATATACATCACTAAACAGGTCGAGAGGTGAGAGACGAGCAATGATAATGAATAAAACAACACAAGCTTCTCTTCTTCTAAGTTTGATTCATATACTACTATGTCTATCCTTTCAGATTCATGTCACGGAGGCTAGACTCCCTCACGTAGGTCGGTAGACTCAGTACCTTCTTATATATTCCGAAGATCTTTTGTCATATTATAATTAATGTATAACGATTATCTACCTAGAGATTTTAATTAATCTGTTCGGTGTATTTTTTTTTTTTTCAGTGTGAGACATTTTTTTGGGTTTTTTTCTTCTGTTTTTTGTCATATAACGTTGACCCGCAACATAATTTTTTTTTTTTTTAATGAATGTAAAATTTTATTCAACCCAAAAAAATGTTTTTACAACTTGAGTGTTATGAGAAAATTGAAACTAAGCTGAGATATAGGAGCTTTGCACCGTGTGCAAATTGCACGAGTATACTTGTCAACTTTAAGTCAAGAACCAGAACTGAAGAGCTTCCTCGAATTTTCTATACCCCAATTTTTGCATCGATTATAGTCGATTATGGACCTCTTTATCAATGAAGCTGATATATAAGTTTCTTTTACCAGGGGAAATTTTTTTTTTTAACATTTATTTTAAATCATTGTTGTTATTCCTTGAGTTTTGGCCCGTAAATTTCAACACAGTCCTCATTGTTACATTAGTTAGCTTTATTTATTTATAAACGTAATGGATAGACAAGGATAGAGAAATTTGAGTCAAATGGGTGAAGAAATAACCAACCAAACCATTTAGATAGGAAAAAAAAGTTATATACAACAACTTACGTTTTTCTTTTCATGAGTGGCAGCTGTTCCACCAAGTCAAGTCCTACATCCACCAGGACCACCACCCATGCCTGCATTGCCCTCAGCACCATGTGGATCTAATATCGGAAGTCAAGTTATGGCACAGAAAGAGCGTTGTAGACAAATTCGAAGGCCTCCTAAAACCAAAAAAAGAACAATTCCAAAGCCTCCTGAAGCAATTCCGTAATCTTCACGCAGAAGTTAATTAGCGCAGCAATGATTTCCACATAAACACATCACAGATAAAACTACTGTTTATGATCTGTTTTAGAACCAACTCATGCTTCAAAAAATGTTGTATACATTTTATTGGCATAATTTCTGGTTTTATTAATGAAGTTTAAGACACTGCAAATTGAAGTTTAAAAGAGAAGAGTTTTCAGTGTTTACGTATATTTTTTTTTTTTGGTCATATAATGTATACCCCCCAAGTAGGGACGCAAGCAGGCGCAGATACATAAGGTTTTTTTTTTTTTTTTAGCGCTGATTTTTATTTTATTATTAAAATCGGAAAAATACAAAGGCGGCAGAAAATAAAATTTCCCCATAAACAAAAGCCGGCAGAAAAACGACATTTTTCCGGAGTCATATGCCGGCAAAAAACAATATTTCTCCGGAGTCAAAAGCCGGCAGAACACAATATTTCTCCAGAGTCAAGAAACCTACGAAACCGAAAAGCCCCAAAATGGAAAGCGAAGCCCAAAGGAAAAAGGACCGTTAGATGAAGCAAAGAAGACTCTAAATTCTAAACCTGAAACGCTGGACCAAAGCACTCCACACGAAATCTCCAAAGAACCAGTAGACGCCGAAACTGAACTGAAGGACAAGAACTTCGAGTAGCACCGCGGCCTAGCATTCCACCAGAAACCGAGGAGCATAACTACACCAAGTTCAACCAGTAACAGAAGCGATTGAGAGAACGCATGACTGAAACGGGACAGAGCAAAGGGAACTACACCAACTCGACCTCTCCACAGAATCGAAGCACTTTAGACAACCTAGGCTTAAGGGAAAAAACCTTGACATTCATCCGGGAAAACACCAAAAAGGATCAACAACTCTTACACGCGGACACTCACAGACTAGTCTCGGCCATCTACAGTCACAAGACTGATTACCTCCTCGCAAGAGAAGAATTGAAAATCGACCCCACTTCTTCGTCTTGAAACTATCCTCCAAACCTTATTAAAACCTCAAAAAATAGCAAGTAGATGCCTCAGCAGCGAGATACCATCCAAATGGCGAGCCCAAAACAAACCCTAGCTCCACTCTAAACACCTAAACCTCGAGAAGACTAGATAGGGTAGTAGAACCAGAGACCACTTACAAAGCCCGAACATGTACCTAATACTTGTTAACCCACATAGCCACAAATGAAGACAATCCCGAGGCGAGACCTTCGGGCAGACCCTTTGCGGTGAGCCGGTATCCGTCCAGCACACCAGCGGCTAAGCAGGCGAGAAGACACCTCTGACGCAGAGATAGAGACATGGAGCTCCACCTTTCAAAGACACCGAAGCCCGAACATCGACAGATCCAGCAAGCCCAGAGAACTACAGCAACAAAAATAGAAGCGAGGGAAGAAAGACAACACCGGCGAACCGGCGCTGATGCTAAGAGAGCCGTCGGACGCCGGTCCGAGAAGCAACAAAGACGACGGCGCCCCCTTAACGCTAATCGCCCCCTTAACGCTAATCGCCCCTCCACGTTCACTAAATTAAGATTAAAAAATCGGCACATAAGTTTCTTTTAATCGGGGGCAAAAAATTTTAACAAATAAATTTAGATCTTTGTTGTCATTCTTTGCGTTTTGACCCGTAGATTTCACTATTTCAAGGCAGTCCTCATAGTCATTGAGATACATATTGTTATATTACGTTTATTTATTGTTTGTCGGCAACATATTGTTAACAATATTCCATTAGTGAGCTCAATTTTTTATGTTCAATTTACATAGAGGAAATTGAGTCAAATGGGTAAAAAAATAACAAAACGAGTCATAACAAAATTTAGTAAGAGAAAAAAGTAATATATCGTTGTAGCCGAAATTACAACAGTCAAAATTTCGATAATCGAAAGATTTTGGCTTATCTTTAATAACAGAAAAATCAAATGATTTTTGAGTAATAAACATAAAGATTATTGCTCGGAGTGAGCTAATTGAATCAAATGTGGTTTTAGACAAAAAATGTGGGAGTAAATGAGTTTAGTATTGCCCCTATTGTTTGCTCTTTCCGTGTATGCACGTCTTTGATGCCTCTTGATGGATTTGGTCGTTTTTCCGTAGAGTTTTGACCCTCCTATTATCACATTGACCCTCTTTTTCTTTTGGCCATGCTCCTGATCCGGCGGCTCGGGTTTAGCTGGGGCTTCTTCGTTTGGTTCCAAAGTCGCTGGATTGTTGATCTTGATTTCGCCAAGTTTTCCTTCCGCGTACATGTCCATCAGGATGTCTTACAACCTATAACACTTCGCCTCCGCGTGTCCATAACGCTGGTGATACTCGTAATACGCATCTATGTCGCTTTCTAGTGTGTCATCGGACCTCGGGGTCTTGTCTTCGTCACTTCTCTTCGATTCTTGTTAAAATGCGTAAGTGTGCAAGCCTTCAGATTGAATTCTATCATTGTGCTCCCTTCTGTCACTTCAAGGAGCAACTGAACTTCTAGGAAGTTTGGGCTTCGAATTTTTAAGTGGTTCCGCCAAAATATTACGTTTGTTTGGCTATCGCCCAGCTCACACCTCGGTGCAGTGCATCTTGAATTGTTGTGGGCTCATTGACCAAGAGATCATCTCTGAAAAGCAAATCATGCCACAACCCCATTTTTAAGGTTCCAAGGCTGTTTCATCATGCACAAGATGCATTATGGCGATGACTTCCTTGAATTACGTGATGTAGAACCGAAGTGAGATGGCCCAGATATCCGCTATGGAGGCGGTTTTCTGAACGAACACTGAGTATTGCTTCAAGAAGTTGACTGAGAGTTGAGAGAAACTATCAATAGATCACTCTTACAATCGAGAAAACCAATCAAGGGCTGGCCCCGATAGGTGTAGCGAAAAGTTTGCACAGCCCGACATCCTTTTCATATTCGTTGAAGTGAGCTCTTCCAACTGTGATCCTAAATGCAGTCAAATGCGGCCTAGAATCTGTCTATCCTTCGTAAACGGGGAGTTTTTGTTTTCCCACATCTTTGATCGGAGTGCTTTCGATCATGGTGGTGGACGAGGTGGGCTTAGTTTCTTCTACCACGTCGTCAATTTCTGGAGCTGAACTAATCTCGTGGTGAACCCCCGAACTCACAGTCCGAAGACTTTCTCTTGTTTCCACCAGAGCCTAATGGAGATACTCCAAGCTTCTGGGTCGATGTCTCTTATGTGGTTGCCATCACTTTGGTCGTGACTTCCTGTTGCTTGTTGACCGAACTGGGTCTGATTACTTCTTCCTCCGGACTCCAGGGTTCCAAGAGCTCTCTGGTCCTGCCTTTGTTGAAGCAAATTAGGCGGCAGAAAGGTGGTGGTGGTGGGAGAGTCACATGATGGACTGGATTCTCGCCTCCTAAAGGTATAACCACATTGTAGCTAAATTGACCGGGGTTGAATTGATTTGTCTCGAGGCTGAATGTACTCAGGTTCAAGGTTCTGTTTTCATTGATTACCATATGTGGTGTTGGTGTAACTCGTATAGCCGATGGCTCCCGCAATCGTGTCACTTCTGAACAAAGCTTGGAGACCGATTGAGCCAAAGCCGCTTGGTCAGTAGCCACTTTTTCAAACTTGTTGGGTTACCATGGCGATAGCTCAATGAAAATTTCAGCTAGGTCATCGGTGACCTTGTTCTGATTCTTGAGAAACTTTTTTAAAGTTATTTGAACGGCATCATGGTCATCAATCATTATTGATCTTTTGTGCTGAAGTTAGACTTGTCTATCCCGATCTTTCTAGCGCCAAACTGTAGTTGGAATTACAACAGTCAAAATTAGTAAATAGTGATAATCGAAGCTTCTCTTCTCCTAATTAAGTTTGATTCTTATACTCTTATGTATATCCTTTCACGTTTGTGTCACGGAGGCTAGACTCCCTCGCCTAATAGGTCAATACCTTCTTATTCGGAAAATCTTTATCATATTAATTAAAATTAGGGAGATTTGGTTTCATAATTTGAAAATTTTCTATAATTTGAAAACTAACATACGTGTTTCAAAACTTTGAAAACTAACCAAAACTAACTTTTTTAATTACGAAATAAAGCAGTGATTTCCTTACTAAATTTGAGAATTCACAATTACAATAATAAAATACTTTTTGAAATAGATTAGATAAATTTTGGCCACTTCTAGGCTCCGATTGGTAAGGACTTTGGTTGTATGCTGTAATTGTAAACTTTTGGCTGTACAAATTGTGATTGTTACATTAATATTTTTGTTAGTCTAATTGATAACAAAAATTGTAGAAACTGTTATTTTTTAAAAATATATATTTTGTCAAAACATAAATTAGGCTGGATCTAAATATAAGTGCTGATATATTGACGGAACTCGCGTAAATTATTATGGTACATCTTATGGTTAAAATAATACTTAATTAGTTAATTATTAGCACAAATAATTATTAAAAAATCTATAATTAAATTATTATCGAGGAAAATATGCTTTAGCAAATAAATGTAAATGATTATTTTTATTCTCTTTTTGTATTAAATATCTAATTGTTTAATTAAAAAAATAGAAATGATTTGGTTTATAATAGAATTTTTTACTATTTATTCTCAAATTTTTTTTCATTTGGTCCTTTTGATGATTGTTTATAGTAAATATATGTTAAATTATATATAGCAATGTCTTTTTTCTCCATCTGGGCCTGAGGATTTATTACTTGGCATAGAGAACAGAACACCTTTTACTTCCTCCACCGTTATTCTGCTATAAGTTTAGTACAATCCATTTCGAAGCACCTAAATGGTACAATATCCTCCAAAGCTTTCGTCGATATCCCTTCATAATATGTTGAAGAAAATCTCGAAAGAAACTCTCAGATTCTTCCTTTACCTCGCCTTCATCTGAAACCAATACTCCATCTCTTCGTTGAATCTCCCTAATTGTGTTCACCGCCTCGCGAGAAACAACAGCTTTGTGGTAAGTCTTATTGTTTATGTCTCCAATTTTCAACCAGTGTATATTCGGCCTATGTTTAAGGATCTTCTCTTCTAGTCCCGAAACAAAATCCCAGCGCCGGTAAGCCTCATTTTCTTCCTCCATCTTTATCGGAGAGGGATTGAGAATGTTCAACTCTTGCTTCTCACATAAAGCTTTGAATGCCTCAGTTGTTTTCTTTGTTAGATTACCCATCTTGTTCTTCGCTAGCTCTTGAATCAATGGCTTTAGAGCCTTAGCCTTCTTTGTGAATCGAAACATAGATGAGGTAAATACAAAGATAGGCTGCGTTGAACTCCAAAATCCCTCAACCATGGGATTAAATTCCTCCAAATCTGCAACTACGTTCACAAATTTAAAAGGTTTCTTCGCCTTTATCTTCTCCGCAGCCAAGTGGATTCGACAACGCAAGTGATCCAAACACCCTCCTGCTTCGAAAAAACTATACGATTGTGGAAACACTTGCTGCCATTTAGTATTCACGAGAACTCGATCTAGCTTCTTTGTAATCAGTCTCTCCTCCATCTTGTTACACCAAGTAAACAATGACCCCTGAAAAGCCAAATCCTCCAACGAACAATCTCTCACCAAATACTGAAAATCTTGCATCCCAGGAGGAATAAATGAACATAATTTTTAAAGATACATTCAACAACAACAACAAACAAAAAACGTGTTAAAATTTCACCCAAAATTAAAATCGGAGCAAAAATTAGTTTACTCTATTCATTAAGAATATGCCACATCTTAAAATTTCGCTAATTTCAATCTTCTTCATTGACATCTGACTACATACATGATTAACTCTTTATCGAGTGCCAGGTTCTCCTCCCAAAAAAGCCATCCCGGCAGTGCCATCTCCATCATGTGGATCTAAAATCCGAAGTCAAATTATGGCACGAAGAGAGGAGCCTTGTAGGCAAATTCCAAGGCCTCGTGCAACAGTCCCTTGATCTCCAGCAGGAGTTAGCAATAGAAACCCACCCATCACATATAAAACTAATCGCTTATGATATTTTATCGAACCAGCTTAATTATTCTTCAAAAATTCATGTATACATAGCCAAACAAATTAAATTATAATTCTGAGGAGTGTTGTCGTTTTAGTCATCCGGATCATTCGCGGATCAAGCAGATGGGTCGGATTTGATATATAAACTAGGGAAATTAGGTAGAATCATCATGAAACACTTTATAATATATAGAATGACCATATTGGATTCCTGGTCATGATATAGTCTGTATTTTATGATATATATACGGAAAAGCCATTTTCTTACATGTCATCTTCTTCTCATTAACTCTTTCTCTTTCTTCTTTTGTTGGTCAACTTTTTTCCCTTTTTTAATCTTTTTTGCTTTGCATCTCTTCAAGAAAAAATGATTCAAAGTTGAAATCGGAGAATTTTTTTTTCTGCACATACCATTGTTGGAATTTTTTTAAATGGAGACAAATTTTTCAAAATTATGGATAAGCTTCAAAGTATAAACGTGTTGTTCTATACTGAACATAATATCATTCCATTTTATCTATGTCTATCTATATAGAATGACCATCTCTTTTCTTTTACCCCATTTCATCTTTCTCTTTCATTGATTTCAAACTATCAATTAATTAAATTTCACAATCCTACTAAAAAACAGATTTTTTTTCGCGTCCAACATTATTTGTGTTTTAAAAAACGGATATGGATCTCTTAACATGATGAATAATATTGCTAATGAACAATCGCCGTACTATATAAACATGCATAGAATAGAAGGTCATATGTACTATACTATTTACTATATCATACTATTCTATTTACTAAAAGAAATACAAAACGTATGCTTTGTGTTTTATGTAGAATCGTGTCATTCTCTATGTTTTATATAGTCTCTCGTGCGTTGTCATGTAGTTACATATTTGTTTATTTGTTCCTCACTATTATATGGAATATATATGTTTTTGTCTCCTTTCACCATTACCATCTTGTATTATACTATTTTGTTATTGTGCACTTAATCTTTTACTATACTATTTTGAAGAACGAGAGATTTTAATGGAACATAACACAAGAGGACAAAATAGACAATTGTTAGGGTTTTTGGTTACTTCCTCTTTTATGGACAATCCATGGCTCTATTCTTCTTTGACCAACCCAATATGGTTATTGTTGCCAAAAGCCCTATAAACTATTAGGTTCCGAAATCAAACAAAAATCCGTTACAATATTAGACATGGGCCTCACAGGGAAAACTGGCCCAATTCAAAGGGAGCTATAAAATCAGCTCAGGTCAACGTCTTCTTCCTTGTGGAAAATAACAGAATAGAGAAATAGTCTAAAAACAGAGCAAGAGAGAGAAAGATCCTTTTCGCGATGAAGCTTCAAGATCTTCTCTATCGAGGTCGACGGTGGCTTGATCATCTTTGCTCATCACGGGATTTGCGGCGGAAATTGCTTGCAAAGTCCCCTTGTTCCCTCTCAGAGAAGAATTCTTGGCGGCTCACCTCCGCTAGCTTGTTCCTCAAGTAGATGTAACAATAAACAGCTGGTTAGTCACTTGTAACTGCGATTGATCTAGTGCAAGAATGGTGGTTTTGTTCCACTCCCAGATGTACCTAACGAGAATTGGGTGAACAAATTGTTCTTGTGTCATTTAGTTTTCGATTCCGCAAATAGAACTAAGTGATAAATCAACCAAATCAAATCTAGATCACGAGCTGGGAGTTAAAGATTGATTCTAGAATTAAGAAATTTTCTTCACAAGTGATATCAGAGCGCTAGGTTATAAGTGCACGACATATTACAATCTAGTAATCAAGTGCGTTGTGATATGAGTTTACAAGATTCAAGGATTCTTGGTTGTGTGTTGTTTTGAGTAACTGTTGAAGGTTTCTTGTTCATCTCTAGTATTGTGATTTGCAACTACAAAATTACGATGGATGCTGTACAGAAGTTTGAGATGGAGAAGTTTGATGGGAAATGGGATTTCGGTATGTGGAAGTTCAAGATGCTGATGCAACTAGAGCTACAAGGCTGATGAAAACTGATCAAAGAGATCACTAGTGAAGCGCCATCAACAGTTAAAGGAAAAGAAAAGGAGGAGACTGCTTCTTAAACAAAACCGAAAGTGGTGTTGACTGAGGACATAAACAAGGAAGAGATGTGAGAGCCAAGAACCTGATATGTTCCAGTCTCTCAGATATGGGTATGCGTAAGATGATAAAGAATACCACAAATGCTGGTGTTTGTAGAGCTTTGGAAGCAGATTATCAAACCAAGACTCTTCCAAACATGATCTATCTCAAGCAAAATTTGCTAGTTTCTAGATGGAAAAGCACAAAACTATAAGAAAAAATAATGGATGTGTTTCTGAGATTGGTTGATGAATTGGAAGGACTAAACATTGAGGTTAGTGACGAGGATCAAGCAGTCCAAGTTTTATCAGGATTACCGGAACAATATGCTTCACTGGTGCACACGTTGAAGTAAGGAAATAAGAAAGAAACTCTAACACTAGCTGAAGAAGAGCAGCCTACTCATGCAAAGGAGGTAGAGCTGAGGGAAAAAATATTGTTCAACAAATCCAACAATGGCGTAGAGGGTCTTTATGTAGTCTTGGTAAGTCAGGTAAAAAGACTGAATATCAAAACAACAAAGGTAAATGGAAGAACAAGGATGGGAAGTTCAAAAACGAACAACCAAAGTGGATAACTTAAGGCTAGAGAGTGTTGGATCTGTGGTAAAGAGGGTCACTACAAGAAGGATTGTCCAAACAAAAAGTCTCAACAAGCTTCAAGCTCAGCAAATTTAGCTCAAGAAAATGAACAACCAATGATACTCACAGCTTGTCTGAAGTGTGCAAAGGATGAGTGGGTCCTTAATTCTGGATGTACTTTCCACAACACACCAGATAAAGATCGTGTATATCTAAAGGAGTTTGAAGTGGGAAGAGTGTTAATGGGAAATAACACTTTCAGTATGATCAAAGGAATTGGGAAACTCAGGATAGTAAATTCGGATAATTCTATTGTGGTGTTAACTGATGTCAAATACATGCCAACAATGGAGATAAACTTGATCTCTTACGGTCAGCTTGAGAAAGGAGGATGCACATATGAAGGAAAAGATTTTATTATGACCTTCTCAAAAGAGGGAAAGAAAGTTATCTCGGGAAAGTATAAGGATGGCCTGTACTATCTTCAAGCCTCAGTGATTGAAGGGGAAGTCGGAACAGTAGGAAGATCTGAGGTTAATCTGACAAATAGGTGGCATTCCAGATAAGAACACATGAGCTTGAATTATATGAATCTTCTGGTTAAAGGAGGATATCTAAGTAATAAGGAAGTTCACACATTGGATTTATGTGAAGAATGTGTTCTAGGGAAGGCTCACAAGCAAAGTTTGTCAACCAGTAAGCACACATCATACAAAACTTGAAGTATGTCCACAATGATCTTTGGGGTTCAATTGCAAACATTGAGAGTTTGTCAGGCTGCAAATACTTTCGTACATTCATTGATGATCACTCACGCAAGGTCCGGATCAGATTCTTAAGGAGTAAGGATGAAGTGTTTGAAAATTTTTTAGAATGGAAACTGTTAGTCGAAAATCAGACAGGAAAAAAGATCAAATGTCTTAGAACAGACAATGGTCTAGAGTTTTGCAACATTCATATGGACAAGCTATGTAAGGACTCAGGAACCCGAAGGCATAGAACTTGTACATATACTCTATAACAAAATGATGTTTTAGAGAGGATGAATAAGACAATTGCGAACGAGATCATATGTATGTTAGCTGAGGCAAGATAAGAGAAGAAATTTTGGGCATAAGTAGCTTCTATACTACAGTGTATTTGATCAACAGAACACCAAATGCAGTAATACAGTTCAAGATATCAGAAGAAGTGTGGTCAGGATCAAAGGTTGAGTATGGTCATATCTCAGAAGGTTTGGTTGTTGCCTATGTTCACACTATTCAAGGTAAAATAAGTCTCAGGGCTCTAAAATATTCATGGGATATCCTCAAGGGACAACAGGATACAAGGTCTGGTTACCAGAAGAACATATGTCAACTATCAGCAGGAATGTCGTCTTTGATGAAGCAAAGCTACACAAAGATATATAACATAATGGGAAGTCTAAGTCAGAAGGGACAAAGAAGGTCACCAATCAGTTCAAGAATGCTTAAGGGTCCAAGCACTAGGGTCATAAGAGCTCGGGAAATGAAGCTTCATGCAGTTCAAGGTCTACTGGTCAAGGTGGAGCTCTTCTAGAGGAATAAGAATCTTTAGATATAGAAGCAAAGCAGGATTCAGAGAGTGATCATGATTATGGTAAAAAATTTGAAAGTAATGAAGTCAGTGAGAATTTGAATGGTTACTTGCTTGCTAAAGATAGAGAAAGACGAGCAGTTAGGCAACCACCTATGTTTAAAAGTGGAAACTATGTAGCTTATGCTCTGGCAAGTGCATAAGATATTGAGTTAGATAAACGCATGACAATTTCAGAAGCCAAGAGAAGTAAGGACTGGATAAAATGGAATGTAGCCATGATAGAGGAAAAACAGTCACTGGACAAGAACCATACATGGGACATTGTTAATAGATTTCCTAATTGATAACACCGTTTTTTGACAATTTTTATGGATCACTTTAATATTTTTTGCAGGTGTTTTAACTCTGTTTTCAATAGGTTTTAAGTGATTTCTATGTTTTAGAGTTTTGAAAGACATTTCAGGTAACTTGGGATAAAATAGTGCATTTCAGAACAAAAGTACATTTTTGGATAAAATTGGACTGTCAGAAGTCTTGCAATAAAAAAAGACATTCTCACCGTCTGATCATCACCAAATTTGGACACAACAAAGTAAATACAACCAGATTTCAAATACAATTGGATTGGAGACAATCCAATGGTTGGATCCTTAAATACACCGAAGCACTAAAGGCAGATGAAACTGCCCCGAAGAGAAGACCATCGGGGCAGGAGAGTCCCGACTCGTGGCCAAGCTTCAGTTCACCGCGCCTGGAGGAGGTTGACCCGCGGCCAACACCTGTTCACCACGGCCAGAAGCCACGCACCCGCGACCAAGCCTTGCTGCGACCAAAACATCTATTTTCTTCACCCGAGGCCAATTCCGTCTTTTCACATCAAACCCTAAACGAAGTGAAGACTATAAATTCTTATTTTTAGGTCTTTTACGACAGACACACATCCATAGACACTTTTTCTTTCACGCTTTGAGGCAAAAACAATACTCTTGCAACCTTTTTCTTCGGTTTGGAGCGAGGATTCTTGACTCGAGTTCTTCGATAGAGAAGCCTTCTTCATCCCTTTTCTTTACTGTTTTCTTTTCAATATATTGATTATGTTTACCTCAGATATGGCTGAGTAGTTGTCTTGTTGGGTATAAGGTTTCGAAGGGGCTCTCATGGTTTGATTTCTTATTAAATTTTTAGACTAGGATACCGATTTGGGTTCTTCGTTTTATCCTTTCTCTTAATGCATGTTTGTTTGATTGATCTCCTTGTAAATGAACTTAGATATTTTTAGAACTAAGAAAGTACTGGACTAGCAAAAGAGTGGTGAAAAGGATAAGAGAGCCCAAGTATGTATATGGTAACCATGAATTCACTATGCAATGCACAAACATGATAATTTCAATGTCAAAATTATGGTTTTCACTTAGGTAGGATTGAAATCAAATCAAGACTTGCTTTAGCTAAGACCCTAGTAATGAAACGCAAGATCGAAATATGGTTCATCCTTGATTTCAACACGAGATCAAAAGCATCAAACAACAAACAACGAGGGCATTGAATCAAGCTCTAAATATGATACTTTACAAGGATAAATCTGTCATTGCTCCTAATGCTCATGCAAAGCTACCTTATATGCTATGCATCTAGACTCGATCCTATATGGAATGCACAAAAGTTCAAAAATTTTCAAATTTATTGAAAATGCATGATATGCATGAGACTCAATATGNTTACGTCTAGACACAACTTAGGAATCGTTAGAAATTAGACAACATCACCCCGTGGATTCGATCCCTAAATACTACTTCGCGTGATGTACTCTTGCAGCCTAGTAAAAGGGTAAACCCACACGTCAGTAACCATTTCGATCGTGTCAAAGTTTTGGCGCCGTTGCCACCGGGGATTGATTTTGCTTGTTTAATTTCGTATTCTAATTTATGCTCTAGACACTTTTTGATTTTCAAGCTCTTTGTTGCTCTTTTGACATTAACGTTGATCTTTGTCTTTTGTTCTAAGGTGCATGAAAACTAGGAGAACTCCTAGAGAAACCGTACCGCAACTAGACGATATCGACAGACACGAGAGAGAACTCCGAAGACTCAAAAGAACTTTAAGGATGGCAGAGAACGACCGTCCGAAAGATCAACTAAACTGTTATCAACTTGATCACGAGGATGATCGTGATGTTTCAGATCACGAAGAGGACCAAGAGGCTGTCCACAGTGCTAATGACCAGCCACATCTCGATCCCGAAGAAAACCAAAATGAAAACCGAAATGCTGAAAATCCGAGGCGACAACTTCCCGTCGATCGTGATGCACCAAGGAACGATGCTCAAGCTAATGCATTGATTCCTCCTAATGACGAGAACGCCAACCGTCGTGTCCTACCTGCTAATCCTCCAAGGAGACAAGCGCGTAACCGCATCATTGCTGATTTTGATGCACCGCATCAAAACTGAGTCGCAATTCAACTTCCTTTACCTCATAGGAACAATTTTGAGATCAAACCTCAAATCATTGCTTTGAAAAAGCAAAACCAATTTCATGGAGTTACTACCGAGCATCCGATGGAGCAAATCAAGTTGATCGAAGAGATTTGTAGCACGACGAGAACAAATCCAGTTCGCGCTGATTATGTGAAGTGTAAATTTTCCTTTTTCTTTAGCCGATAAAGCTCACCGTCGGTTGAAATCTTTGCCCACATGATCTATCACTAATTGGGAAGAGTGCAAAACCGCCTTCCTAAACCATTTCTACACCAAGTCAAGATCCAACTCATTGAGAAACAAAATTCAAAGTTTTCATCAACAACCGGTGGAATCTTTCCATGAAGTGTGGGAACGTTTCAAGGAGTACGAGAGAGATTGCCCTCACCTCGGTTCTTCCGGTCCGAATTTGCTCAACACTTTCTACCGAGGCTTATTACCAAAATATCAACTTTCTCTCGACACGGCCATTGATATACCTATATTTTACATAATTTTATATGGTTTTTAATATATTATCTATGTATTTTTATGCGGTTTTATGGATTTAGAGGTAGTTTTCTCGTATTTGTAGTGTTTAGAGATTTTACAGGTTGAAACATCAAAAAGGATGGATAATGGAGCAAAAGAGCACTAAAGTATGATCATGCCATTTAACCAAGCCAAAAAGATGAGCCAAGCACCTAAAGCTCAAGATAATCGGATTTCTCCAATTGGACAGCACATATGCATCAGAAGTTTCATGTTCTTTGAATGCCTTCCCATTCTTGGATTCGGATGAAATTTGGTGACATGATATAATTTGGAGTTAACGTTCATCTGGAATTGGTTTCAAGTCATTTAGAGCTGTGATGAGGAAGTTACATCGATTCTACGGGAGACACGTCCGTCTGGCTCGCAAAGGAAGCAATGCAGGAATAAGGCCCAAGCTCAGCCCAGGGGATCGGCCCAAAGAGCTCTCGTCTCACCCGATGCCAGCACCACGGGTCAGGAGCTCGACCCAGATCCTTGGCCAACCCTGAGCCTCTACGAATTGATATTTCCTTTTTTGCCCTAAACTAAACCCTAGTCAACTTAGGTCTTTTCTAAACCCTATATATACTTGTTTTTAGCCTATAGCACAAAAGAGCAACCACAGCAAACACACCTATCATAATAAAACCGCAGCTTTGATTTCTTTTCATAGTTTTTGTTCTAAGAGATTCTTAAGAGGAGTTCTTCCCCTTTGTTCAAGGATTTTTGGTTTGATCTTCTTCAACCCTTACTCTTTTAATAAGCAATGAATTCTCTTTACTCTCTCTGCGTGTTTACTTTCATTATGTGTGAGTATAATGACATGTTAATTTGATATCGAACGTTCAAAAGGGTTTATCATATGGTTCTTCACCTTTATTTGCTATAATTGCTGATTGCTTGGTTGGCCATCTAGTGATCTGATCTTAGGTTAATATACTCTTCAAAAGCTTGTTATATTATTTGATGTAATATTTGGTGAGCTAGGCGTCTTAACCTTCCAAAAGTCGAGTTAAGGAGTTTAGTGAACAATCTTAACTTGCTAGAACTAATGCGTGTTTTCATTCTACAATAACCTTCCAAAAGCTGAGCCTATTCGTTTGTAAAACATAGTGATCGGAGCCACGACAGTGGAAAGATTATAAATTCGTGTTTTGAGTTCAAGAATGGATCTAATTAAAACCCTACTAATCAATATCTTTCATGTTATGTATATTTGCGAATTATCCATTGCCTTACGTTTTCTCTTATTGATTTCATCTTTCTTATTACTTGTTTTGCTATCATCGATCTCACCTTTATTTTGTTTTCTTAGCTTGATTGGAAGTCATAAAAGCTCTAGTGTAACATCTTCCAGTCTCTAGTGGATTCGACCCCTAAATACTAGATCGTTGTTGTGCACTTGCACTTACGTTATTTCTAGGGTGAAAACTTTACCCACATCAAGTTTTCTGGCGCCGTTGCCGGGGACTAATTTTTTACCTACGAGTTTTAGATTAGAATTTTGTCTAAGATTTTTCTTTTCTTTGTTTTCTAATTTTCTAATTTTTCGAATTTTTCTTTTGTTTTCGTTTTTTGTAGGGAACTTTTCGAGATGGACTACTACTCGAGGAATGATGGTTTCTTTGAAGGTCATCGATTTCCTCTCTCTCATGAAGCTCAAAGGTGTTCACCTCTGTACCGTGAGCCTGCTCGTGACTACATTCCAATGCCAAGTTTCTACACCAACCGACCAAACCAAGCTTACTCGCACCAAAATCAGAATTGGAGCGATTTTGATCATGAAGGCTTTTACCATCACTACCACCAGCCACGACCACAACCACCACCTCCAGCCTATGATCACGTCCCCAATGAGTGTCAAGAGAGTAGACTTGAAGCCATGATGCATACGCTTATGAAGAATCAGCAAGAGTCTTTGCTTGAGCTTGATGCAAAGTTGGATCATATCAAAAACGATCTCGGTGGGAAGTTTGATGCTATTTCTTTCCAAGTTCAAAAAGTTGAAGAGAAAGTGAAGAAAATAGAAGAGGTGCAGCTGCAACAAGCCCTCGAGATTGAGAAGAACCAAGTTCTCACCGATAATGTCAACAAATCCATGGAACTCATGGAAAACCACTTTGAAGGGAGATTTACGAACTTGGGAGAGAGCCCCTCAACTATTGCTACATATCTCAGCACCATTGCAAACAAAGCACACAAGGTTGAGAGAGGAGTGAAGGAGATTGCTACTCAAGGAAGAGAAGTTTATTCGACCATTCATGTTCTTTACGAAGGGCAAAAGCAAGCGATGGAAGATACGATGATTTCCTTGGGAAGACTATGGGATTAGGAGACATATCTACTGATCTCTGTAAGGAACTCAAGAAGTTTGTCCAATGTCGAAGAAACCATCGACTTCCGTCTTGGATCCGCTTCAGTGGAAGTGAAATCTGCTCCAACTAAGCAATGCAATGCAATAATCTTTTTAGCTGAGGAAGAGACTTCTCCAAGAGTACCAAGGGATGTGGACAACAACCCCCAATCAAGGATGGATCATCCATTCATGATGATAAGACAAACCGCGAGGATGAGAGTCAAAAGACCACGCGAGGGAACTCCAATTGCTGGTCGAAAACAACCTCTTGGACATGAAGATTGGGAAACATGGTCCATAAACAAGGAATTGTTAGATGACTTCCACTCCATTCTGAAGAAAATTCCAGCTCATATCTCGTTTGCTCAAGCTTGGACGAAATACCCCGAAATGAGGGAACTCTTTTGGTACAACAAGGAGGAGAAATATGAGATCGAGAACTTGTTTAACGAAGCTAGGAAAACATTGTTGAAGTCCAGGACCTTGCACAAGCTCGAAGAACCAGGCTATTTTGTCATATCGTGTGAGATTTTTGGTTCCTACTTCAACAATTCTCTATGTGATTTAGGAGCCGGTGTGAACCTTATGTCGGAATCAATTGCAAGAAGTTTGAGAATCAACACCATGAAGCCTTTAAGGATGAGAATCGAACTTGCAGATGGTTCAATGATATATCATGGTTTACAGGTTTTATAGAGTCTTTCTACTATTTTGGAGTCTTTTAGAGTCTTTTACAGGTTTTAGCACGTTTGGAGCATAATTGGAGATATTGGAGCTTTCCGGAGCATTTTGGAGCAAAATAGAAGTTCGTGTAGCTGAGTACCCGATTTAGAGTCTCAGTATCAATCGATATTANGTGTGTAGTCTGGGGAAGCTGTGAATGCCTAAGGAGAAGTACATGGTGGTTAGTCTTGGAACTGGTTAGGTGACATTTGGGTGCTTGAGAAAAGGGTCATTGCAGTGTTTCATGAACAGGTGAGTCTTTGTGTTTTCAAACCTCTTTCTCTGGTTTAGTCTTCTATTTTCTTGAGGGCAAGCAAATGCTAAGTCTGGGGGAGTTGATATATCATGGTTTTTACCCCTTTTAAGCCATGAAATATGTCCGTTTTATAGAGTCTTTCTACTATTTTGGAGTCTTTTAGAGTCTTTTACAGGTTTAGCACGTTTGGAGCATAATTGAAGATATTGGAGCTTTCAGGAGCATTTTGGAGCAAAACAGAAGTTCGTGTAGCTGAGTACCCGATTTAGAGTCTCTGTATCGATCGATACTACCCTAGTATCGGTCGATACTCACTGCAGCAAGACAGAAGTCGCGACTTTTATGAAGGGTTGAAGAATTGCGAAGTTGCCCAGAAGATTTTAATAATTGCAATAAGCCCCAAAACATGTTTTAGGTTATTAATTAGGTTTTTGAGCCACTTTTGTTGGCGACGTTTTGATTACACTTGATTGGATTCTGAGTTTTGTGAGAGAGCTTTCTGAGGGAGACAAGTCTGAGACTCTGTTCGTCCGAGAGAAGATTTCGAACCCTCTTGTTACTCTCCTTTATATTATTTATTTGAGTATTATTTCGGCCATGTTTATTGTCTCAATTATCATGTCTGAGTAGTTCTCTTGTTAGGTTCAGGGTTCTCATAAGCGTTTTCTCTGAATGTTAGGTTAATTGAATAATTAGGATTCATCATCTGAATTAGTTCTTTGCCCTAGGTTGTTCTCAAAGCTAATTCTAGACTGATCACATAGAACTTAGATCTTAAGATAATTGGTTAGGCACGAGAGTGCGATTAATTACCTGACAGAACATAGAGTGAGCAAAATAACTATTCGCAAAGAGATTTAGTTTAGTTGTTTTGTGACCAAATCAAACTTGAACTAAAAGCTGGTTTAGACTTTAGGATTCGCAAAAAGATTTGGAATTCTAGGATTTAGACTTAGGTAGTTTTCGCAACGAGATTTGGTTAGCTATACTTTAGTGATTTGAGTTCAAGAACCGCGCTAAATCTGAATCATGTTAGTTAGTCTATCTACATTCATTGAATTCCTGAGAATTGCCCTGAATCTATCTTTCTTCCATTTGACTTACAACCCATTTAAATTACGTTTTGCTTTAAATTACATCTTTAGGTTTAGCTTAGTTCGAATCTATATAATCTATTGCGTGAATTATGGAGTTCTTGTGTTCGACCCCTACTTATACTACAACACTGCTTTAGTACTTTTTAGGGTATTAATTTGAGCATATCAAATTTGGCGCCGTTGCCGGGGACTCAATTTCGCCATTAGATTTTAGTGAAGAATTTTGACTAAATCGTCGAGTATCGATCGACACCCTAGTGGTATCGGTCGACACTCGTCGCGTTTTTTTTTTTTCGGTTACTTACGTTCTCGATCTTTCATGGTTCAGGTGTATGCCTACTCGAGAAACCAGAAGAAACAAGAACACTCAGCTAGTTGATCTGTCAAACGAGCAGCTAGCACATTTGGAAAGCACACTCAGAAAAGCAAAGAAGCCAGCAAAGATGAAAAATAACCCAGTGGTTTTGATTCAGGATGAGGCTGGTACTTTCAGAGACCGAGAGGGTCAATTGTGCAATGAGAGAGGGCAAAGACTTGATGGAGATGGGAACGTTATTGCCTCTCCAGCTGTTGTAAATACTGAGAACGCTGCGGTTGAGCGTGGTAGAACAATTGGTGAATGCAACAGACCTGATCAGTTCTACGCAAATCGATCAGCGATTCGTCTTCCTGCCTTTCAGAGAAATGACTTCGAGCTGAAGCCTGCATACTACACTCTTGTAGGCCAGCACACTTTTCATGGTCTCTCTAATGAACACCCTGATACTAAGACTTTTCGGTCTTAAGGAGGTATCAATAACTCTAATACGAGTAGTATAGAAGGTTATCAATCCGTATTGGGATTAATTATAAGCACGTAGAATACAAGGCACTCAAGTAAGTTAAGCTAAATAAGTGAATTGTTGAGTTTTACTAACACCCTAACAAGATTTAGCTAATGAACAAGACCAAGCAAACTAAGCAAGATATGAATTCAAATAATGGAAACGAATCCAAGGATGGGGTAATTAGATATAGGCTATTCCAAGTCTAATTCATGATGCTCAAACACAATAAAGGTTAATTTCCAAGGTTAAGATCCTAATCGCGACTAATCCTCTCTCAAGGTACTAATCACCTATGCTAATTACTAAGATCAAATTCTCATTTGTGGACTCTTAATTAGCAAGCATTAATTTCATTAATCAAGATCACCTAAATAATCCCTTAGACAACTAATCTCTTAGGCTAAGAAGGGTATTTCTCTTAAAAAGCTCTCTTAGGCATTTCATCGAACACCTTGTGGGTGGGAAATGCCTTGAGATCAAGTTTGTCTTTCTCAAGCACAATCAAGCATTAGACACACTCCCTAAGAGTAGGAAATTGATTATCTATCCCTAAGCATCACAAATCATCCATGGAAGTCACCTAATCCTAACCCATCCCTAGATTCTAGGAAACTACTCACTAATCATGATGGGTCTAATAAATCCTATAAAGAACATGTTAAATCCCATGGTT